>VXBW01007089.1:1406991-1445914 GCA_013400375.1 Thinocorus orbignyianus
AAAAAAGAAAAAAAAAAAAGATTGATCTAGGGACAAATGGTCTTGGAAGAAAATAGACATGGATTTTGTAAGGTTTAATAATAATTTTTGCAATCACTTTATTTTCACTAATATCCACTTATTTATTGAAGTTATTTTCTTTTCCCCAAGCTCTAACTTTCTTATAATAAAATGTCAGAATCATAGAATCATAGAACAGTTAGAGCTGAAAACAACCTTAAAGTTTATCTAGTTGCAACCCCCCTGTCATGGGCAGGGACACCTCTCACTACATCAGGTTGCTCAAAACCCCATCCAGCCTAGTCTTGAACACCTCCAGAGATGAGGCATCCACAGCTTCTGCTCCTTTGGCTTTTTTGTGTCTTTGATGGCTCCTTGATCTCTGCTTCCCTTGTTCATGCCTTCTTTTACCTGTGATTTTCCCTTGGCTCAACTCTGGAAGGGGTATCAGTGTTCTGGGTCATTAGTGCATCCAGTTTCAATTTCTAGCAATGGATATGCTCTTTCCCAAATAAGCTGATATTTATTAGTCAAATAAAAATCAGTACTCTGATATGATCTGATGGCCAAGACAAACAAAACTGGTCAGTGTGTTGTCTTTCCTGAAAAAAACAACAGAATGCTTATCTCTGCCTCGACATTTCATTGATGCTGACCTGCAGCATGTCTTAAAAACACATTAATTATATAGGCTATGTTCATTTTTTTATTCTTTCCTTGTGGGTTCTTGACCATTCAAGGATGTTGTCTAGGCATTTCACATTCCAGCCTGGAACTCCACAGTCTCCCCACAAATAGATCCCTAACTATAGGACAGAAATTAATGTGTTCTGCCCAATGTGCAGGAGGACACGGACTGTTAGGGAAGTAAGGAAGATTTATGGATGGAAAATATGTGTTCTTCTCAAATTCTTCCCATCCGGTTCTTCGCAGAGACTATAACGTAATCTCCTATACCCTCTGCAGTTACATTTTGACACGGAAGTCCTACCTCATGCATTCAATATTACCCTCCAATTTTTAGTAGTCTAGAAGATTTTCCTTTTCTTCACTCAGAAAGTTGAAAATATAATTCTTCCAAATCCAGTAACTAATCCCTTGAAACATGTTCTCACAATCAAAAGCAGAAGTTAGGCAATATGCAGAACAAACATAGCAGAATTCCTCCCCTCCCGCCGCCCCCACACACTGGAGGGATTTGTTTTCTGCGAATCTTGAGCTACCAAATATCAAATGATTATTTACTAAATAATGAAAGGGAAGACTACGACATTTCTTAAGCTCTAGTGAGTCTAGGAGCACAGTGCCTGACTATTGAATAATGCAGTGTCAGTGCTTTCTGAATCTGTCCCCAGTGATGGCACTATTGCTGAAGGTCCTTCTGAATACTTATTGGTCCTATGTCCCTCCATCAAAATAGAAGCTTTCTGAAAGTAGAATTGTGTGGGCCTAGGAGAAGACTTGGAGGTCCACTGAAAAGAGTGGAGTTTGTAGCTTATTTAACAAAATTTGGGATGCTCTCATCAGCTAGGTGAAGGTGAGGGTGTGAGAGCTCAGAAAGGGGATGTTTGTGTCTTGCTATAGACTGTGACTAAATGGCATGATTTACTCCCAGGACTGAGAGAAAATGTTAATGTGAGTCCTCTGAGGGAAAGGAGTTCTTACATCATTGTAGTATCTGCCACTAAAAAGAAAATTTTACTGCTTTCCCCTGTCCCTGTCATTGGGGCTGGATATAAGGATGCTGTCGCACTTGTAATCCCTGGGGATCCAGCCCGCTTACAGACACGTTGGAAAACTATTACTGTGTGATATGAGCTTTGCTGTTCTGACTGAAGACTCTGTAAGGATAAGAACTTGAATCCTGTGGGGAATAATCATGTCTCATTTCCCTTTTTCTTGCCACTTTAGCTGTGAAGCACTGAGATTTCTGCCCTTCGCCTTAAACAGGAGACTTTCACCCACGATTACTGTACTTGTCCCCATAGGCAGACATTTACAGAGCAATTCTGAAGTTATTCCCCAGTCACCCTTCAGTGCTGTGGCTCTGGAATAGTCTGTCCCATTCCTTAGCCCATGTTGTCAACGGGATAGGGAACTTGGGTTGGATGAGGACTGAGAAATTTGCACACTGAAAATTAACCCTTCCAGTTAAGAGCTCTGTCTAATGTCTTTGGTGCTGGATTTCATTGTCCTGTCTATCATTGCTTCCACTGGAGGTCAATGTCATGCATGGCTTTGGATAGCTTGTCACCTAATGGGGTTTGTGTTCTCTTACACAGAACCATCTCTTCTTTTGCTGCAAGTATGCCTACAGTGTGATTGGCACCATGTTGTAAATAATTAGCGAAAGTAATGATATAAATCCCAGTGGTAATCTCGTCCTATTTAGGATACAACTACAATCTGAACTTCAATAACACCTTTGACATAATCAAACATCCCAGAGCCCTTTACAAAGCCACAAATTACTCACCTGTAAAGTAATGACTACAGGGAATTACAGCAGGCAATGAGTCCATTGATCGGTGCTGGTACAAAACGAAGGAGAGGAAGGTACAACAGAGGCCACTCTAGAACTCCTTCTCTTTCTTTGGAAATTTCCATTGCATCTTTAATTTCTGCATGTATCTCTTCCCTTCCCCACAGATGAGACGCAAGATGAGGAAGACCACCTTGCTTTGACACTCAAGGACACTTTTTTCATGCTGGTCTCTCAGTGGGTGGAAAGTGATAGGATCTTAGCCAAGATGCAAATGTCTAGTTCTATAGCCTGCAGGGAAAACTGCTCTTTAGCCAGTGAGGCAAATAAATAGGTAAGTCACTTCCTTAAATTTGCATGTGCTATTTGTGAAAGCAGAGTTTTTCTGTTGCTTTTAAACAAAATATAGAGGTGATTGCCTTGGACACTTCAGAAGCTATGCTGCACGCAAAATCAGGGCTGCCTCACCTCCCATCCTAAGCTGCCTTCTCTATGACTCAGAGTTGCCCTTGCCCTATAAAGTAAGTAGGAATTTCCTTCCTAATCACCTTCATTAGAAAAGGGCCCCAGTTCTGCAAGCCTTATATTAATGAGTCCACATATCCATAAATATATGAATAACTGGGACAATTTTGGTAGGACTGGTAAATCAAGATGTCCATTATTTGTAAGATATTAATGAAAACTAAGGATTTAATTTCTTCTGCTATTAAAAATATGACTGTGATTAGGAAATATTTATATTACATGAAAAATCACAGTGATATTTTTTTTTAACCTGAGGGAAGACAATGAAATTAGGCCTTGTATTTGTAACATAAATAAATATTTCTTAGCATCAGCTGGAGCTCTTTTCTATTTTGTAATGTTCTGGGACTACATGTTCATTACAGTTCTATTCTGGATTCCCACAGTATTACTTCATATGTTATTATGATGCCAGCCTGACACCAGTGGGACTACCTTATAGGTGCCATTGAGTGTGAATCTGAAAAACACTGTCTCTGAGATAACAAATATTTTGGCAGGATGGGAAAGTTAAAGTAACAAATATTTTGCCTGGGTCTCAAAGGTATATTGTGGTTTTATAACTCATGCCATAGTTCTAAACTGTTTCATGTTCTTAATTGCTTGTCTTGGGTACTGGACATGATGATGGACTGAAAGCCATGGGGTCTTCTCATGGACAAAGACGGCAAAGTTTGGTCCCAAAGGCTTAATTTGGAAATCTGGAAGAATTGTCCTTGCCCTTTGGATATGACTAGTGAAAGAGAGATTCCTACTGAATTTATCACTTAGATTTTGATGGGATAGGGCTCCTTTGGAATCACACACAAATGGAATAATTTAAATTGTCATCTTTTAAAAAATGGCATTAGTCGGATTCTTTATTGTTGTCAGATCTAAGGAATGCTGAAGACTGCAAAATGATTTCTACTGGATTCTGTGGGCTGTATTGCGGACCTTACTGGTTTGTAGAGAATAGGGAAAACCTTTGAGGAGCTCGCTGCTGAGTTGCATACAGTATCTCTAAGTAGGTACAGAAGGGATAACTAATCTTCTATGAGACAGGATGTCACCAGTGTTCTCTTCCTTGAGATGTGCTCAGCATTACACTTTGTTTGAAAAAAAGCTCATCTTGGGAAAAAGTGAACGAACAAATGAAACATCAACTGATGTATGATTTTCTTTCTCATTTCCAGATTTTTTATTACTTTATCTTACACTCAGAGTCAGACACATTACAAACATTGACAGGAGAAGATATTCCAATTCCACGCAAGTTTGAGGATTCTTGCTGCTTTTTGCTAGCTATGAATTAGTCCTAGCACTTTCAAATTTCCTGACTCAACAGCTTTGTCTTTTTTGAATATTGATAATTTCCATTTTCACTGCAGTCTAGCATCAACTGAATGGACCAAAATGTAACTGTATGAATACCGACTGATAAGCATAATGAGTCCTTGTCTCCTGAAATCATCCCAGTAAGAGCTTTAAGTTCTAGCTCCTGAAATGTGGTAATTTTCTTTGCAAACTGCTTGGTTACATACTGGCGCTGCTTTTGCATTCTGCGAGGAGCCGTGATGTTACATTTATTAGCATCTTTCTAATTGTCCTGAGTTAGTATGCATTTGTTATCCTCCATGAGGAGATCTAGCTAATTAGAATAATACCAAAGAGTCATTATTGCTATGTTTCATATTTAAACAAAGGAGCTCAACAGCTTTTTATACTTCAGTGAAAGTGATTTAAAAATGATTAAATCAAATGAAATAAGATTGATATAAATATTTTTAACTAACGGGAAAAGAGATAGTTATTGAAACTAGAAAATAGATTGCCTTTGGTACATGGGAAAACAGATTTAAATTGCTGTGTAGTATAGCAGTTACAATTTTGCAAGATGAAAAATGATTGTTTCACTATTGCCTTGTCTACTTTTGTTTTTTTCCACCTGTTCTATCCAACTCTATGTTTAGAAACTAAGTCTCTTTGGGGCAGGGAATTACATTTTTTATTAAATATGTGGCAGGCATCCAGCACAGAAGGGGCCTGATTCCTGGTAAGGCAATGCATTAGTGTAATACTAATGATAAATATAGGCCCATATCATATAAATCAGTAATACTATAAAAATATGATTTATTATAACCCCCCCACTTTCCTTTATTTTTAAGGTAGAGGATAATCAAATGCTAAAATATGACACAGAGAGCAACTGTTGGGATAAAATGCTGTAGAAAAAAATTGGTAGATGATGACATTCACTGCTATGAAAATGCTGTGTTGGGACAATGAATTCATGTACCTGTTTCTAAAGTTGAGGTTACACTTTCACCACCTACCTATATTACTTGTCAGACAGACAGGTGCTGTGGTCATCTCCAATGAACAAACACTTTTGCGCATATGTGGGTAAAAAAAAGTTCATTACCCTGGAGCCTTCCAAGCCAATCATGGGGAGCTTTGGTGAATTTTGTTGCCTACGGATAAAAAGGGTCAGGAAATTAGTTGTACTTGGTAGCTACCATGCTCTTGGATGAGTTTTAAATAACTTAGAAACCATTCTTAGAGCACTGAAGGTAGCTAACCCATGTGTCCTGATAAAAAGGACACTGAAAAGAAAACTGGAGAGCAAAGGAATCAACACAAGCACTCAACAACATTCTGTTGTAAAAATTAATAGTATAACTCTTTAAGCATAAATAGTGAAACAATGTTTAGGAATGGGGAGGGGGACTTGAACTGGAAACACTAATACTGAAAGTCCATGTGCAGCAAATGTCTCTCTTTTTAATAGAATGTTGAAAAACTAAGGCTTTTCTAGTTCCTGAAGTGGACTGTACTGTGTAAATCTAGTAATGCAAAGAGAATGCCTGGTATCATAGGTCTCAAAAAATGGTTCTCAAAAAAAAACCAACAAAAAAACAAAAAAACAACCCCCCCAAAAAAAACCAAAAAGAAGATAATAAAAAGGAGAGGTAGCTGTTCAGCTGTTCTTGCCTGAAATTCCTGGCAAGGCTGGGTTCTGTGGGTTTGTGATCCACTGAATGGTTTCATGCATGTCTGAGGCATACAATTTGATCAAACAAAAGGTATTCATATTGCAGGGGTAAGGAAGTAATTTTTATGTAAAGTCAGGATATTTGATCAAAAGGTATTTTTCGGTCTTGAAAGCTGTGATTCTGATAAACCTTTCAGATTCCACTAATATAAACTCCACAAACTGCAGTTACAAGGTTTTGTATCCTACTAAACATTGCCTGGGCTAATCAGCTCTTCCCACTCCTACTTTTAATCTTTAAAAATATGAATTGATCTCCATTCTGATAATTTCCAGGCTAAAGATATTGCTTTTTATTTCGTTTTTCCAGTGGACATGTAGTAAATTAAATGCTCAGGAGGAACAAAATGCAATTATGCAGGTTTTCATTCCTCCATACATGCTAATTAGAACAGATAAACCTTTTGCTACAGCATTTACAGTATTTGTGGGGATAGTGTATCTGGGAGATAGGAAGGGACAATATTTCACAATAATTTAAACATGAAATATTTTCCATAATGCACCTATAGGGATCGGTTCAGTTATCAGATGCTGAGGCAGCAACATATTTATGAAGCATTATTGTAAAAACACATACAGCAATGGCAGACTGCAAATCACCCAAATAATCTTATAACTCTTGGCGGAAAGCTATCAGTACATTGTGGGTCTGAATTGTGACACTACCTGGAGCTGCACAACCAGCACCTGATAGGTCATTACAAAACTTGTCTGGAAATTTTATGCTAGGAGAAAGAGGATGGAATGTGAATGAAGTGTCAGAAATTATGACCACATTTCATAGTTTTGTCATCTCTGATAAATGTCTTTCTATAGTTAGAGGATCTCCTTTATTGTAAGGATTAAAAAAGAAGAGGGAGAAGAAAAAAAACCAACATGAGAGCTGATGAAGCTTTATAAGACTTAACTTATGCTGTATTTTCTTTTCTCTTCAAATCTACTTAACTTCCTGGGATTGCTGTAGTATCTTTTAATTTAGTCTGAGTGTGGAGAGATTGTATTTTAGCTTGACAGTTTAACTCTTGCATAAAATGAGAGACGCTTCTTTTGGACATTCATCTCTAAATCAATGCAGCTAATTGAACAGGTGTTAAAAAAATGTGAGGGAGTTGCTGTGCAGTATTTCGCTTTTATCTGTGAAAGTACTAAGCGTATACATGGTCTTGTTACTCGTAAATCCTGAACTGAAGGGATCACATTGAACAGTTAATTTCTATTTTGAAGCAGAGCTCCTCCCCCTTTTGAAATCCGAGGATGTTCTACTAGTAAAATGAGCAAGAATAATGCAATGAAAAATGAGAAGGGAATGGTAGAAATGTGAATTAGGAATACAGTGGTTAAAATGACAATAAATGAAAACATGAGAGATTCTCCTTGTTATATTGATTACTTGTGGAAGGACATGAAGAAAAAAACATATTCCACTTCAGTATCTGTCAAAAATGTACATTTTGGTTCTTTCTACTTCTTTATCTCAAGTGGAAATTAGCACATTGAGTGTACTATTAGGCTGTTCTAGTTTGCCAGGTCCTGATACACTGTGCTCCCTCATAACTAATAACCTATTGCAAGATTTGAGCATATGGTTTTGGTGCTATGCACCATGCAGAGCCTTTCAATGTTTTCTTTGCAGTTTTTGCCCATGTGAACACCCAAAAATGCTCGCCTGATGCAGCGCAGGGCACACAAGCACTGCTCTGGGCAGCTACACAGGCTATGTGTTATTTCATGCACTTTAGACTGGAAAAAATATAAATAAAAAAAATATATATACACACACCAAATAGCTGCTATACTTTTGACAACTGAGTACCACTTGTGTTCCTTAGCCAGGTACCACGTGGAGGAGGTTGGTCTTTGCTGATTTCAAGTCTCAAGCTCAGTTTCCTTTAATAATGTAAACATGGTTTTACAGTTCCAGTATATCTTTGAATTCTCAAGAGGAATGCATTCCTTCTTCCTTCTCTCCACCTCAACCTGCAATCCCCTGTAATACCCAGTATCATAAATTAATGTGTTTAAATATGGTACTAGCGTCAGGAAATAATTACATTTCTTTCAGACTGTCTTTCTCACTAAGTATGATGGAAAAATATGTACCCTAAAATAACTTTTGGAGTCAATACAAGGAAGCAGTAGCAGTGGTTAAAGTTCTGGAGAGGTGCTGGATGGTGACAAGGTATCAAGACTGGATGACATGCTGAAGGAATTTAAAGAAACTGCTGTCAAAATAAAAGTATTCCCTCATTAAATTAATCAACCCCACCTGAGGAATTTGATGGCAGAAAGTATAATCACCTTCAGAAAAGTGTTAGAAATTGTAGATTTCAGATTTGCTACAGCATGAAAAAAACACCTGAATTATAAATGAAGATTTATTTTGTTTACAGAACACCTTGATTGGTATCAAATGATAAAGCTGAAAAAATACAGTTGCCATAAAAGAAAATCACACATCTCTAACTTCTAAGTATTGGAACTGAATCGTGGGTACAAGAAGGCAGTTATTATAACTAATCTGGAATTTCAACGAGCCTTTTATGAAATCCCTTGAAGGAGGCTTTCAAGGAAATTAAGTAGCCCTAATACATTAGAGGTGAATTGCACTTACGTGCCAAAAATTGCTAAAGGGGCAGAAAACAAGGGGCATCATCTTATCCTAGATGAGATGGCTTACCTCATGGGAGTGCTTCATGGTGACCCACTCTCTCAAGACAGCCTTGATGACTAGTTTTGACTACACATTCTGGCTATAGACAGCAAAAATGTTTGATGAGGTAAACTTCAGCCCTACTGCTCAATACAGATGTACCTGATGAAAAGCTGCATAGTTTGATATATCAGTTATTAATGAGCTGGAGAAGAGATTAACTGTGCAAGGTGATAACACTTGAAAGTGATGCAATTATTTCATTGGAGAGGAATGAAGAATTCAATGTTCAAAAGTGTTTGTTTAGATATTGCAAAAGTAAATTAAATTTCAACTCCAATTAAAAAAAAAGAGAATAATTAAACCTAATTATGGGTTAAAATTAAAATCTAACTCCCCAAACATTCCTGTAGCTCTGTAATTCACAACCAGTCCTGAAACAATGCTGTTACCGTGGTTTCTCCAAGTGCCCTTCAGACATTCATCACCTTCAAAAACCTCCATTGCT
This sequence comes from Thinocorus orbignyianus, assembly GCA_013400375.1. Classification (NCBI taxonomy): domain Eukaryota; kingdom Metazoa; phylum Chordata; class Aves; order Ciconiiformes; family Thinocoridae; genus Thinocorus; species Thinocorus orbignyianus. The sequence goes on from VXBW01007089.1 coordinate 1,416,200, forward strand.
CTCTCCCTCTACTTCTTTCCACCTTCTGTTCCAACTGCTAATGCTCTTTCCCTACTTCTCTCCCTGCTCAACATATCGTTGCTGCCTCATACCTCTCCTGGTTGCTGGAGCTGAGTTATGGGGGAAAGCCAGGGTGAGGTGACTGCAGTACTGACATTAACCTGTTCGCACAGCAGCTTGAAATGTTTTGTGCTGATCTCTCTGTTGAGAGAATTAGATGTGTCATTTATGCCAATTTGTACATTTTACAAGGGGAGACTTTTCCCATTCTATAATAAATGTTTCATATTTGCTAATTTGTTTTTCTGCTGTTCGCTTGTTCATTTCTCTTTCAAGTAGGAGGTCACTTTATCTTTCCTCAGATATAGCCCTGGAAATGGAAAGGTGGCGAATCGCGGGTGAGTCTTTCTCATGGTTTCATTATAAGTCAGTAGAATATTTAGATTAAATTATACAGCCTTTGAAGGCCACAATCATTTAACGCTAGTATTTTAATCTGAAGCTAGGGCTGAGTAGCTGTTATAAAAACATAAAAAATTAAGCTTTGTGATTTTCGTGTAAGCTCTTACACATATGCCATTTCTCCCCCAATTAATGTTGAAGGTGTTTGTATTCTAGTAAGGCAAAGACACAGAACAGCTCATTAAATAATGTTGGGATGGAAAGCCTCTAGCTACTCATGTTAAAAGCAATATAAACAGCTAAAGATTTCCCAGGTCTAGTAAAGTAGTGGCATTTGTATGAATAAAGGCATCTTTACTCATGACATACCCAAAATATAAGCTACATCTGAATGAACTCTTTGAAAAACAGTCTCCCAGAAAGAAGTTTAAGTGATTTAAGCTTTCCTCTGTCTACATGAAGGCATACAAAAAAAAAAAAAAAAAAAAAAAAAAAAAAAAAAAAAAAACCCAAAAAAAAAAAAANGAAAAGCAAAAGAAGAAAACCCTTCAACCTTCCTGCAATACGCCAGACTAGCACAAAGGAAGATTTTTGCATAGCTTGCTTAAAATATTCCTGAAATAGATGAAAAGCCACAACCCAGACATTTGAACAGACATGGGCAAATACTGAAAAAATGATTAGCAAACATATTGGTGAATTTCAAACAGAATTTCCTTTTGTTGGTAACTTTTGTAGCTGAACTTTTTATTCTTTAACACTTGTATGAATTGAAGCTCACAGATGTTTATGAAAAGCAAATTTTAGATCAAGAATCAAGATTTACTTAGGCTCTGAGACAGCAGACCACTTAAATATATGCTTCGCTTGGAGTCTGTAGAAACATTTGCATACTTACAGTTAAATCTGTTCCTACGTATTTTCTGAATTCGGTCCAGAATCAGAAAATTATAATAGGTTTATGATTAAATGAATCACGGTTTTGGAAGAAGCGGGTTTTAAAATTTAAGTCAGCAATCTATTTATAGGTAACCGGCTACAGTTCAAATACTGTATAACACTATTTATTATTTCTATAATAAACGATCCAAAGAATGAAATTCATTGGCACGTGTCACTTGAGTGGTGAGTGAATTTCTTGATTATAATATTGCTACAAACAGTGCATTCCCAAGTGCTTAACCACGCCTATACAATGTTAGGTAGAAAATTCTGGGGCAGATATATGGCATAGCACACAAATGTAGCCACACAGTGAAGCAGGAATTAGCTCTAGTTTGTTCAAGTCTGATGAAATATCTATAAGTGATAAATTATTTAATAAAAACATTAAGGTGCCAACAACTGCAGCAGAGAAGCTGAAATTGTCCTAAGGGTGGAATGAGCAATGCAGTTTCCTCATCAAATCAAACCATGTTTTCCACAATTTACCTCATAGGCACAGAAGAAAATGCTTTCTGCATTCAGAACTAATAATCTTGGATATGACATTTGTCTGTTTCTTTAATGAACTTGAAGTCTAATCAGCCTGAAGACAAACAGAATATTCAGATTTTACAGGATTTTTTTTTGTAAAATATTTTATGGATACAGAAAATATCAGTTGTTGCCATAATGCTCAAACTTTCTAACATATTGACCCCATTCCTTTCCACCAATTTACTATAGATGGAATATAATGGTTTTGGTAGATTCTTGAAGTTTTTTAGTGTAGTTTTGATCAAAATCCTTAGCAAAAAGTCCAAAGTATTTCGCTTTATTTTTCCTAAAGACCAATGTAATATGTTCATAGGCAGTGCAGAGTCAAGAAAATGAAACCAATGTTTTTCTCACCAACTTGTCAATGAAAAATGTTCTAGTGCTAGTAAAACGACATCTCTTGAAACTTTAATATAAAATCTTGAATAACTTCTTATCCCTTGGTGTTTTCTGTTGGAAGTAGGTTTGGCATCTTTCGAGGCTTAATATCAAGGACTGAAATTTCTGTATTTCAATCTTATCTTGAGAACTCAACTTGGCCGTTGGCTTCTCTATATTTATCATATTCCTTCCCTGAACACTTTAAATTAGATCATGTAGTACTGCTAGACAAGATCTGTTTTTCTCATTTTGTATCTCATTTTGGAAAATTACAGAGTAAACGAGACCAACAAACCACGGTCACTGAGGGTTGCCCTCCCTTTTGCAGGATCTTGGATCGGCACAAATCCTTAAGATGGAGAGCTGTTTTGTAGAGACTTTAGATAGACATTTGTTCCACCTAACTTTAAACATTGACAATGAGTTGTCACCCTAGACTCCCTTTATAGTCAATCTGTTGACTGTGTAATAGTTACTTCCAGCAGAGACTGTCAGACTCGCTTAATGTGTAGTTCATAGGACTATTTTTTGATGTATATTTTAGGTAGACTAAAAGTAATCTTTTAAGATAATGCGTATCTTTGCGTCTCCTCTGATAATACAGACAGGCTGTGCTCACTGGTTCAAATGTAGACCTCTGTGTTGTAGTAACCTATCCTTGGGTCACGTAGATTGCGCCTATTTGTTTAACTTGTAGATGAAGATTCAAAAAAGAAAATATTATACAATTATACATAGTAATACATAGGGTGGGGTTTGGGAACTCCTGCATTATTGCATTGTTACAATTTCTTTTGTTTCCAATGTTCTATTTTCAACAGTGATCATTATTTAAAGAACTATTGTAAAAAGGGCACTTAAAGCTTAACTTGGTTCCCAAATATGGGTGCCTAGTGCCATTCGCAACATCCTAAATTTAATGAGATATCTGCACAACATCAAGTACATATAAGACCTAAAGAAACACTACTGGTCTGACAGCTGGAGGCCAGACAGGATACACTAGAAATTTTCAAATTATCTTAAATGTCCGTGTATGGGCAATTGTAGTGAACAAGTGAGAAAAGTCAGGCTCAGAATATGAGTCTGTCAGGAAACACTACCTCTAAAGGTTAAAAATAAGCAGGACATACAAAAATGAGATGTATTTCAACTATTTAAAGGGAAAAATAGATATAGCAATTTAAAACCGTGTCCTTCCTTTTGCTCTGTGAAATCTGTCGAAACTATCCACAGAATAGTTAACTCTTTTCAGTGAGTTAACTTTGGCTTTGTCAGGATGTGGAAATGTAGTTGGGAGTAGTTCACATTGTTTAGTGATGGTAAGACCTCAGGCACCAGGCAGAATCTGCCAAGAGCAAGCACCCCCAAAAGACTAAGGTGGTGTTAAATCTCCTCCTAATCCGGTGGGCAGGACTTGGCCTGAAGCCAGGCACCTACCCAGCTGGTTGCTTACTCCCTGTCCCCAGTGCTTGCACAGTGTCAAGGGTTTCTCTCCCTCTGGCATTTGATGATCTTTCTGAAGTCTGCTTTCACAGACGTGCCGCAAACATCACAATGGACTTAGCAGAGTCCTGCAGTCTGCAGTGGAGCTGGCTGTTCCCAACTGTGTAGAGCATGTAGCAGTCCCTAGCCTCTTCTCACAGAGGCCACCCCTCAAAACCTTTCAGAGTAAAGCCAGTACAACAGAACATGAAGTAAGCCTTTCACCTCAGTTGGTCTCAGTTAATCTTGCTGGCCCTGCTCTCCATCGAATTTTCGGTCAGCCCCCAGACATTTCCAGTTTCAACTTTTCTTCTCTTGGAAGAGTTTCTCATTCTTCCTCGTAACAGCTGGGCAGCCTTTTCTCTGCTGCACAGCCACAGCCTTTTAGTGGTGGACAACCCTGTATGCTGCAAATAAATGAACGAAAACAAATGCTGTCATAACATCCATTATGGTTTTCTAGGGAAAAGATGTGTACAGAAAAAGGAATCCAACAAATTGTAATATTTTATAGCTTTTTAAAAATAATAAAAAAAAATGATTCTGCCTTTTTTTACAGCCTGAGTTAGGAAGATTATATTTTGAATGTCTGGAGTACTAGAATCACCTTACTGAATCATCCTGGCTCCCCTGGTCCCCTAGTGTTTTATTGACAGTCAAAATGTTGTCAACACTGTAATAAGACCTTGTGATGGGTTTCTGTGCCAACGTTTTGGTTGAGGGAAGGCTGCAGGGGTAGCCTCTGTGAGAGGAGACCAGGGGTTGCCTCTCTGTTGGACAGAACCAGCACCAGCCAGCTCCAGAACAGACCCAACTGCTACCCAAAGCAGAGCTTCATAGCTAATACCCACTTGTGTATTTTGCTGTTCCTGTTCATTCCTGCAATATATCCACAAGACAGATGAAGCTTCAGTAATGTCAAAGCAGAATCAGACTCAATTTTTCTGCTTAAAATTTTATTTCAAAATAAATAAGAACAGCAATAACAAAACTATGAACAGTTAATTGAAACCACTTTCCTTAAGAAATTGCCATATGAGCTGAAAACTGGCAGAAGACCCATTAAATGAGATAATTATAAATGGGATCATGTATTCAGCTGGAAAGTGGAAGGTATTGGGATGCTCTAGAGCAATGAGATTTAGAATGGTAGATCACTCAGAGCTGATACGGCCAGTGTCATAGAGGATGCAGAACAAGCTACAAAGAAATATTGAAAGAACAGAAATGCGGCAAGGAATTACAAAAGGAGATTCAAAGAGAGACAGAGCTATGAATCCTTTTGGGGAATACAATGCAAAATACAAAATCAAGGAAAAAGAAATTAGTCTGGGTGGCAGGAAAGTCTATGTGACAATGAAAATTATGAAAAGATGGAACAGCTCCCTAGAGGGAGATATGGAAGCTCCTACACAAGGTAGTAGAACAAACTGGTAATTAATCTAAAATTGGCAGACAACTACACTGGATGAATTGATTTTATTGCAGCAGGCACGTTCATACCTACATAACCCCTCTCAGTTAAAGGAACTTCCGAGTTACCTTAACAAGTTTTGATCCCAAGAAGGTGCTTTCTGGGTTAGTATTAAAAATAAATAGTTTTGTGAACCCCTTAATGAAGAAGAAATATGTGGAAATTCCAAACACAGGTTCATCCCATTCTTTCAGTTTTATGTTTCTGGCATATGTTTTGTATATGAAAATCAAAGAATAAGCTGATATATTAAGTGATACAAAGTGCAAGCATATCTAAAAGCTATTACAGGTAAAGCAAGGACACCCATACCATGTTCTTCTGAGTAAGAATATAAACTCTCTCCAAGTCCCTTTTGTGATTTCACACTTAGAAAATAAAATGTGCACAATTTATTCCTGCTGAAGAGACTGTTATGAGTCCTCAGACTGCTGTGTTAAGCAAAATACTGGAGTCACCATAGGCTGAATTCTGAATCTGACTTACCTGTTTCATTTATTCTCTCAAATTTGTTCATTCCATTCTGTATCCCAAGCTCTCTTCCCCAAATCCCTATTTAAGACCTGTTCTACTGCTTTACCCTGAGTATCACAAGACTTCCACTTCCACTGGGGCTGGGGTTGACTGTCTTGTTGGCAGTGTTGTTACCTCATGACATTGCAAGATACAGCAAGATTATTTGTTTATCTTGCATTAGCTGCTTCAGTGTATACAGGAGCCTCTACCTCAGAGAACTGTCAACAATGTCTTTTCTGCAAGGTTGTCTGGACCATGCAACTCTGTCTTGCACAACAGTAATGGGAAAACTGTTGTTTCAAGAAATCTGGAAGATCCTCTCTAGGTTTTCAAACATGTCCTTTGATTTTTGCTGTCTATATTGAGAAGACTGAGCATTCCTTTCAAATTTAATATCCAAAACAACTTACAAATCAGAACTGGAAATAAAGGAAAGTAGTTGCAGGCATGCTTGAGAGAATGTGAGGTTCTTAGATGTGTGACCCCCGAAATATCTACCTACATATCATTTATACATTGCTTTTGTCCTTCTGCCTGTATGCACCACCAGTGTACAGTACAACCATGCCCCATTTGCAGTACAGTACTTGAATTCTTGGCCTGCTTGGCATTTTCTATCACTATGCTTTGCCATAGCTGTCGGATTAGTCAGGGGTTTGGTCTTTTTTTCCCCAGTTTTATCCGAGTTGGCTTTATTCCCAGATTCCAGATAAAAGTGATATTACTTTGCTTGACCATCCCATTCCAAGCGTTAAACACTGTGACTTCAGGCTTGGACGCTCTAATGGTGTGCTAAAATTGTCCAATTTTCACTGCCTGCCCTCCCCTCTGCCCACACAGACACACACATAGCAAGTCACTGCAATACAACGGTAGGGTAAAGTCAGTGTGTGGAGGCTCTAACCAAGAGCATGTTTAGCTGCTAGTGGTTGGAACTGTGGAATCACACAATCGTCAGGCTCAGAAGAGACCTCTAGAGATCATCTAGTCCAACTCACCTGCTAAAGCAGAGCACATTACTTAGGACTGCATCTAGGTGGTTCTTGAAAGTCTCTAGAGAAGAGGACTCCACAACCTCCCTGGGCAGCCTGGTCCAGTGCTCTGTTACCCTCACCATACAGAAGTTTATTCTCATATCTGAATGAAAGTTCCTATGTTTCAGCTTGTGCCCATTGCCCCTTGTCCTGTCACTAGGAACCACTGAAAAGAGCCTGGCTCCATCCTCCTTCAGCCCACCCTTCAGAAGCTTGTAAGCATTAATAAGGTCTCCCTCAGCTTTCTTGTCCCCAGGCTAAAGCATCCCAGCTCTCTCAGCCTTTCCTCATCACGGAGATGCTCCAATCCCTCCATCGTCTTTGTTGCCCTATGCTGGACTCTCTCCAGTAGTTCCCAGTCTCTCTTGAACTGGGGAGCCCAGAACTGGATGCAGTATTCCAGCTGTGACCTCACCAGTGCAGAGTAGAGGGGGAGAATGACCTCCCTCCAGCTACTGGAAGCTACCTACTAGTCAGTAGGGTTAAAATGAACACAATGTAGAGAGTCATTATTAAAAACTAGTGGTGTTTTTTTAACATTTTCCCTTAAGCGATGGTGGGACACTGACCTTAAGCATTTTTGCATTGAGAAATTACTGAACAAATTACTGACATTCAAATGAGAGAAAAACTCCATCTTCTGGAAAGTTTCATCAATAGGATGACTTTTGCAAGAGAAAGTGCTTGTGTCATTTGGTATTTAATTTAGTTTAATTTAGATGTTTCTGAATACATCTATTACGTAGGACTATATATTAAAAACAAGAGTTATCTATAGGTTGTTTTACAATGCAGTACAGTTCTGTACGTCCCACGCTGAACTGCAAAAATGCATATTTCTGGGCTTGGATTATTTTAAATTTAATTCTTTTGAAGTCACCAATTGCCAGCTATCTAAATGGTCCAGTTTAAGCAATATCTTATTGCTTTACTCAGTTTAGTTGTTAAAACATAAGTTATTTGTCTCTTCTATTCTCTTGGCTCAAAAATTACAGAAGTTTTCATCATGCAGGTCTTTGATATGAGCAGCTAAAAGTGTAATGTTGGAGGGCTGCTTCCTCTCACCTCAGTAATGAGAGCTCATTTCAATGTAATTTTAACTTTAGTTTTTTCATCAACCAGGAACACTACATCTCTAAAGATCTGATCCTGAGACAGAAGTCAAGGTGCCCAGTACAGGCACCATTATCTGAAAGATGCTTCTTCCCTTCCTATCATCTTGCCATAGGAAATATGAGAAAGAATATCATGATAAGTTTTGGACCCTTAATGAAAGAGATATTGACAAACTGGAAAATATACAGATTGGAGGTTGTGGAATATGGCAGGTGAAATGAGGCTGATTAAGTTTGTTTGCTTAACCTGGAGAAGACTAAGATAATGGGGATCTAACTGTTATCTTCCACAACCTACAGAGAAGATGGAGGCAGGCTCCATTCAGAGGTGTGTAGTTAAAAGATAAACAAAAAAGGATCATAGAATAATATAATGGTTAGAATTGGAAGGGACCTCAAAGATCATTGAGTTCCAACCCCCCTGCCATGGGCAGGGACACCTCCCACTAGAGCAGGTTGCTTAAAGCCCCATCCAGCCTGGCCTTGAACCTCTCCAGGGATGGGGCAGCCACAGCTTCTCTGGGCAACCTGTTCCAGTGCCTCACCACCCTCACAGGAAAGAATTTCTTCCTAAGATCTAATCTAAATCTCCCCTGTTCTTATTTAAAACCATTACCCCTTGTCCTGTCACTATACTTCCTAACAAAGAGTCCCTCTCCAGCTCTGCTGTAGGGTCCCTTCAGATACTGGGAGGCTGCAATAAGGTCTCCCTGGAACCATCTGCAATATGCAACCACAGATATTTTGATTTCTAGAGAACAACATTTACATAAGGGCAGGAAAACATTGGAGCAGATGCCCAGTGATGCTGTGAAATCTATGCCCTAAAGATGTTCAGTGCTCAGCTGGTCAAGTGCTCTTCTACCTACTGTGTTTTATACTGGGGGCTGGATCAGAACATCCTCAGATATCCGTTCCAATTCAAATTTTTCTATGAGTCCACATTTCTATCAAAATTATCTACAGTGCAATAAGCAGTCAAAATATCTGTGGAAGATCTTCTAATCCAGAGAAGCACATTAACATTTTGTGCTTGTTTTCCTCATCTTTGGAATTCCCCAGAGCACCGTCATTTGCTTCTTGTCGCATTAGAACAAAACAGTGAATCTTTTGGCACATGTAACATTTTATGAACAAAGGAACTAAGTTGTTTAGGTTCAAGAGAAAGCCAGAGGGACACTAACACAACCACGCAAAACAGTTAGAGGAGTCAAACTTCTGAAACAGCTCCTTAATTTCAGCTCAATTACCTATTTCAGTGAACAAAGAAATTTGTGAAAACAAATGTTGATTCCAGAAAATCCAAAAGATAATTGGGAGCTTCTTTTGTAAATTCTGGCCACTGCTAATGTGAAAATATTCTCTGAGAATCCTGGCGTCCATAACAACCTTAAGTAGCTGTCAATATGACTCCTTTCCATTTCAGGTATAAACTGGAAACACTTTTTTTCTCCCTCAAGTCAATCTCTCATTCTTTATCTCCATGCAGCTACTAGGAATGCACTCTGTATATGAAGAGCGAAAAGGGATCATGCAATGAAAGTAAATTAAAATCTCCTTAGAACATGTCATACTCAAACACGAAAATCCACAGTTTCTTCAAGAGCAGTGTTCTGGGCTGCAAGACTTCAGTACAAGGTTAGGTTCTTAAATCAGTGTTTTTATTCCACTTTAAAAGAAGAATGATATACAAGAGATGCTGAAAGATAAATAAAGGGACCAAATGTTTGTATATAAATGGACAGAGACAGACTTTTTTATTTTTTTGTGGTTTTATTTATTCATCTAAAGCTTAGAACTAGTGGCAGCCTATTGCTCTATATTTGACCCATGCCACACTTAAGAGATCATAAACTGTTGCACCTAACCTCTTTCTCTTCTCACTATTCAAAGCTGATGACAGAGATTGCAGTTCAATTATTCTTTCCTGATCACCACATAGGTAGTGGTCAGGCACTTGAACATGTTTTTTGTGTATTCATCTCTTTTGTTAGAGAAATGATGCAGCAAAGCTGTTGTGGTAGGTTGACACCAGGTCCTCACTGAAGCCACTCTATCACTCGCTTCCTCAGTTGGACAGGGAACAGAAAATATAACAAAAAAATCACGCATCGAGATAAAGACAAAGAGTTCATTCACCAGTTACTGTCATGGGCAAACCCCTCTCAAGTTGGGGAAAATTAATTTAATTTATTATCAATCCAAATCAGAAAAAGTTAATGAAAACTAAAAAAAAAATAATGTATTAAACCATCTTCCTCCCGCCTCTCCCTTCTTCCCTGGCTCAACCTCAGTCCCAATTTTCTTTCCCTCCTCACTCTGAGTGGAACAGGCAGACTGGGAATGGGGCTTGTGGTCAGTTTATCTCAAGTTTTCTCTGCTGCTCCTTCCTCCTCAGGAGGAGGACTCCTAACACTCTTCCCCTGCTCTAGCCTGGCGTCCCTCCCATGGGAAAGAGTCCTCCAAGAACTTCTCCAATGTGAGTCCTTCCCATGGGCTGCAGTTCTTCATGAACTGCTCCAGCAAGGGTCCCTGATGGGGTGTGGTCCTTCATGAACAGACTGCTCCAGTGTGGGTCCCCCACAGGGTCACAGTTCCTGTCAGCAAACTGCTCCAGTGTGGGCTGCTCTTGCTCCATGGATCCACAGGTCCTGCCAGGAGACTGCTCCAGTGTGAGCTCTCCATGGGTTCATAGCCTCCAACCACTCCAATGTGGGTTCCTCCATGGACCGGCAAGTGGAAATCTCTGCTTTTGACCTCCATGGGCTGCACAGTGACAGCCTGCCTCACCGTGGTCTNGCATTGGCTCTATTGTAGATGGGGAACGTTTCTAGCAGCTTCTTGCAAAAGCCACCTCTGTAGAAAACCCATGACCAAAACTTTGCCACACAAACCCAATACAGCTGTATTGTTGTTCAAGTGGCACAAAGTCCCTCCTAACACCAGTAAAACACAGTTACCTCATTCCTAACCATCCCAATTAGCTCAGTACATTTTCTGGCTCCCTAGGCAGGCTATTTTCATCATTGTTTTATGCTGAAAGAATTTACCTAGTCTGCAGGCTCATCCTTTTTTTGCTGAAAGGCCATTTTTTTTTCTCTTGTCTTCTGGCTATGAGGGCTACCGTTGTGCTTTCCCTTCCATAAAGCTTTATGGAAAACCCACTCTTTTAACACTGCCTGTACCCTCCTTCCCCAGTTTTATTAAGCCAGCTAAGTCAGAGAGCCAGGAAGGGGTATGGAGGAGTAAATTATTTATCTCTTTTCTTCTCTGATTGGCTTAAATGAACAGGGTTAGAATTTCAGGTCTTAAAAATATGAAGTTTTAAAAATTCCCCTGGGAAATTTAAGAAAACCCACAGAGGTTTAGCTGAATCTTAAGATTAATAGCCTACATATTTTTTTAGCTAAGCTGTTTATTGTCTGGAACTTGACTTATTTTACTGAAACTAGGGACAAAAAAGAGGATAAAGACAGGGGGAAAAAAGTATTTTTTTACTTCAGTGAAAGTAGTGTATATGTATGTATGTAGCTAAGCAGACAAACATATTATATCTATACTCTTCCACAGACAAAGACAAGTCGATCTGTATTTTAATACAACCTAATAAAGGCTATTGAGAGACTAATTTTGTGCTGACAGTTTGTTTTTTTCAGTTCATTGTGTTTTCAAAAAGCTAAAATCCTAATCCCAAACTAGACCTGGCCTTGAAGCACAGCAGCCATAATAAGCTAGTACAGTATACAATGCCTGTGTCACTGTATGGCTGCCATAGCAAGAAAGACACTTTTACAATTAAGTACATTAAAATACTTTTCTCTGGAAGTTTTGTGTTATTAGACTTCACACCTGAACCTTTCAGTCCAAACCCTTCCATCTCTTTGTGTTGTACAAAAAGCAATTTTAATGCTAAATTTGCTTCTGATATGCTCCAGTAACAATACAAAATGGATGAAGTCTAATAAAATAACACAGAGTTAAATGCAATTCTGAATTGTTGGCTTCACTATCATTTTACCTGGATTTGATAAACGGCATTGCCTGCATGGTAGAGAGTACGAGTTGTCATATTTTTCTAAGATCTTGTCTGGTGGAAAAGTTAATGTATTTTTTTTTCTCCATCTGAATTTCTCAGTGTGGTAATTGGTATGTATTTTTTTTAATTTAATTTAATTTTATTCTTCTAGATGAGAACCTTTAAGTTGTTCTGTCAGGATGTCCTTTGATGCCAGGTGCATGTCAAATTTGTGGACACACACTTGGGTTAGAGACTCTATTCATACTTTGCACATTAACAAATGAATCATCTAGAAACCATATTATCAAATTTTCTTTGACAGCCCCAAATTCATTTAGTTGACATTAGCTTTTTTTTTTTTTCTAAAAAGCTTGCATGAATTTTTCCTTTAATCTTCCCATTTACTATGAAAGAAGGATGTAAAGAACTCAAACTTGCTGACGTTTCATTAATTTTTTTTTCTGTCTCTAACCTCTTGCTAGAGATTTTGGACAAAGTATTTAAGCTCTGTATCAATGTCTGTATTATGAGATTTTTTAGTTTTATATACTCCTAAAGATTAAATGTACAAGTTGAAAGATATGAACAGAATGAAGCTGTGTTATAAAATTGTTTTTCCTTTATTTTTAAATAATTTTAATTTTTTTTCCTAAATAAAACTTCAATAAAGAAATTAATTAAACTTTGTTTTGTTTTTGAGGAAGCCATGTTGACTATCATAGAATCATAGAATCATCATAGAATGGTTAGAGTTGGAACAGACCTTAAAGATCATTGAGTTCCAACCCCCTCTGATATGGGCAGGGACACCTCCCAGTAGACCAGGTTGCTCAAAGCCCCATCCAGCCTGGCCTTGGAAAGAAAACGCAGAAGATGAACTAAAAGAATTGTTGGGTCACAGAAGGTGAAGGAATGTGCAGGTTTTGGCTGCANACCTTTCAGTCCAAACCCTTCCATCTCTTTGTGTTGTACAAAAAGCAATTTTAATGCTAAATTTGCTTCTGATATGCTCCAGTAACAATACAAAATGGATGAAGTCTAATAAAATAACACAGAGTTAAATGCAATTCTGAATTGTTGGCTTCACTATCATTTTACCTGGATTTGATAAACGGCATTGCCTGCATGGTAGAGAGTACGAGTTGTCATATTTTTCTAAGATCTTGTCTGGTGGAAAAGTTAATGTATTTTTTTTTCTCCATCTGAATTTCTCAGTGTGGTAATTGGTATGTATTTTTTTTAATTTAATTTAATTTTATTCTTCTAGATAAGAACCTTTAAGTTGTTCTGTCAGGATGTCCTTTGATGCCAGGTGCATGTCAAATTTGTGGACACACACTTGGGTTAGAGACTCTATTCATACTTTGCACATTAACAAATGAATCATCTAGAAACCATATTATCAAATTTTCTTTGACAGCCCCAAATTCATTTAGTTGACATTAGCTTTTTTTTTTTTTCTAAAAAGCTTGCATGAATTTTTCCTTTAATCTTCCCATTTACTATGAAAGAAGGATGTAAAGAACTCAAACTTGCTGACGTTTCATTAATTTTTTTTTCTGTCTCTAACCTCTTGCTAGAGATTTTGGACAAAGTATTTAAGCTCTGTATCAATGTCTGTATTATGAGATTTTTTAGTTTTATATACTCCTAAAGATTAAATGTACAAGTTGAAAGATATGAACAGAATGAAGCTGTGTTATAAAATTGTTTTTCCTTTATTTTTAAATAATTTTAATTTTTTTTCCTAAATAAAACTTCAATAAAGAAATTAATTAAACTTTGTTTTGTTTTTGAGGAAGCCATGTTGACTATCATAGAATCATAGAATCATCATAGAATGGTTAGAGTTGGAACAGACCTTAAAGATCATTGAGTTCCAACCCCCTCTGATATGGGCAGGGACACCTCCCAGTAGACCAGGTTGCTCAAAGCCCCATCCAGCCTGGCCTTGGAAAGAAAACGCAGAAGATGAACTAAAAGAATTGTTGGGTCACAGAAGGTGAAGGAATGTGCAGGTTTTGGCTGCAATAGTAATTTTCTTCATATTAGCTCTTACGGTGCTGTGTCTTGGATTTGTGACCAAAACAATGTTGATAACACATCGGTGTTTTAGCTACTGCTCAATACAGCATCAAGACCTTTTCTATTTCTCATGTTGCCCTACCAGTTACTAGGCTTGGGGTGCACAAGAAGCTGGGAATGCACAAGGAGCTGACCTCTGCTGACCAAGGGGATATTCCACACCTTATGATGTTGTACTCAGTGATAAAAGCTAGGGGAAGAAGGAGAAAGGGCGGATAATGTTCAGAGTTATGGAATAGTAGCTGTTACAGGGGATGGAGCCCTGTTTTCCTGGAGATGGCTGAACATCTGCCAGCTGATGGGAAGTAGTGAGTAAATTTCCTCTTTTGCTTTGCTTGCACACACACCTTGCACACTGTTTCCTTTCCCTACTGAACTGTTTCTATTTCAACCCATGAGTTTTCTCACCTTTTCTGTTCTGATTCTCTCTGCCATCTCACTGGGAAAGAGTAAACTGTGTGAATCTTAGCTCCTTACTGGGATTAACAACAGGGAAAACAATCCAGTCACTGAGGACGGAAGTAGAGTGAAAGGTTCAAGATAAGAATAGCTCTATTTCTGCTGAAGACACTTCTTGGAAAGCTTTGCACAAAGACACAGAAATCATGATACACAAGGGAAGACAAGAATCTCATCCGTCAAGATTTGATTTCCTGTCTGCAGGGATGGGATGATTGTCCTCGTCTTTCCTCTCTCCTGCATTCTTGTATGATTGGGCTACCATTTTCTTTTCCAAAGAACCAGACAATGGCTGCAGTTGAATTCAGCAGGATGTACTGAATCTTCTTCACTGTCTTCTCGGTGGAGGTTCACATACTCTGAGTTGAGTGGATTATGAGACCTGCTTTTAAGAATGATTTTTTTTCTCACATAAGGCAGAATACAGTAATTTCAGGATATTTTTTTCCCCATTCTTCCCTGATAGTTTGTGACCTACTTCCTCAAACTTGCTGGAAGCACATCAGCTTGAAGACTTGGACAACGCCCTTCATCTCTATTTGGTTCCTGTGGATTTGGCAGTTGCCCAAGCTTATAGTCTTTTGTTCTCAAGGTCTTGAATCTGACTTGGGATGCTTTGTAGCACATTTTATAGAAGACATGAATGGAAATTCATCCATGAATATAGATTTTTCTTCTTGTCGTGACAGCAACGGTAGAGGAAATGGACCACCAAAGTAGTCAGTGTGGTCCCTGTATTCCTGTGGAAAAGCAACTAATTGCTGAGGTCAAATAAAAGTGTAGAAACAGGAATGAGATCAGTGATTAGAAAGTGGGATGGTAAAATGTTAAACCAAGTACTGAACCTAGAACCATTTATTGAATGTAACTTGATACATTAAGACTGTTCCTACCAATGCCCTGCAGAAATACAAATAACTAAGATAAGAGTAATTGTAACCTGCTGAGGGAAAACTGAGTTTGAGATATATGAGTGTCCCTTGATAGCTACAATTATATCTACACAATACTTCAATTGTGGGTAGAGTCACCTGACACCACTGTTTCTCCAGGGTATAAATTCTTTAATTGCATACATGACTAGAAGTGTGAATTAACCTTCGTAAGCGTGAGAGTTGGAGAGTGTAACAGGAAAACTTGCACGCGTCACATATTTTTTGCTCAAAAACTCGATCCTTTTTCCTAAACCAAGCCACCATACCCACTTCATGTGGGACTGCTCTTCTGAGTACGTTGAAGAAAATTTGCCTTGCCCGTAATTGCTGGCTTTTCTGTGGGTTTCTTTTCTGCCATCATCTCTGTGAAGAAATACCGCCTTCATTTCTTCTTGTGAAAGCTATTTCCCCTCCACATGTTAAACATAAACTTCATTATTATAAAGAAATTAATTATTATTCTAATCAGTTTGCTGGTGTCTATCTGATCCCTTTGGAGTCATACATACTTCTAAGATAGCCTCTTTTTCTCTACTGTAAGCCAATCTTCCTTCACAACTTATGCGCTCAGACCCTTAATCATTTTGCATGGCCTTTGCTGTGCCTTTTCATTATCAGCAATGTCCTTCCTATAATAAGTAGAGTTGATTCAGCTGATACTCATTAGATATGCTGTCTCCTCCAAATACCAAATGTTCCTGCAATATTCAGAGGAATTTCAGTGAATGTGGTGTGGGGAGGAGAAAGTGAGGGAGGCAGCCACCTAATCTCCTAAACTTAAGTGTCATTTGGTTTGCAATGACTTTGAATATCAATTTACATCTTTGTGAGTCAGCTGTCATGCCTGCCTGTATACCGTGCTGGCTCCATGAGCATGTCCCTTTCTAATGCTTTCCCCTCACCATAATCTTACAGGTGGGATGAAATTCTGCATTTGCTTGAGATACAGCGATGTGAACCGATGGGGACCCTTTAGCCCTTCCAAACAGATCCCAGTTCACTCTTTTAGGAGATGGACAGGGCTTCTCTGTCTTCTGCAGAACATACCAGATTCCACAGATGCTGACTTGCTCCTCTGCTCATGGGCTTGATCTATATCTAAATGGTATCTTGATTTGGTCCCTAATTTCTGTAGCGTAAGATCACCGCTAACAATATGAGGTCAAATTATTGCCCCTGTAATTCTGATGACATTAAAAGGGCTGTGCAACAGGTAAGTTAATAGGGAATTTGACTTAAGGAGACCAGAAGTGCACAGTATTCCTAACACAGTCTCATTACTGCCCTATTTAACAGAAAAAGACACTGATTATATATACAGTGTAAATCCCAAGGCCTTTTCTGCTTCTGCCAAACACTGTAGAGAGGGATTTACTGCATTATCCATTATCACGTCCAAGACTATTCTTGGTTTGTATTGTGCTTCATTTTAGGCTATAGTCTCTGTGGAT
Organism: Thinocorus orbignyianus; assembly: GCA_013400375.1. Taxonomy (NCBI): domain Eukaryota; kingdom Metazoa; phylum Chordata; class Aves; order Ciconiiformes; family Thinocoridae; genus Thinocorus; species Thinocorus orbignyianus. The sequence goes on from VXBW01007089.1 coordinate 1,433,034, forward strand.
AGTTCTGATCCTCCCTTCTCTCATTACTTTATACTTCTCTATGCTGAACGGCATAAGCCAATTATCAGACCATAAACCTCATCTATCCAAAACATTTTGAATGTGTATGCTCTGTGCCTTTGTGGTTGATGCCCTCCTCCTATTTTGTGCCATTATCAAACAAAGGCATATTTTAAATATTGTCATACACGCCCCCCCAGCCCCTTTCAAAGTCATTCTTAATTAGATAATGATTAATTAGATGTTTGTAAAGTACTTTGAAAAAACAAAGTGCTATAGAAGTGCAAAGCATTATTATTAATATGCATCATTGTTAGTGTTATTAATACTGAGCTTTGCTACAGCAACCCTGCCATTAGTGTTCGTCATCCTGAATTGTCCGCTCCTTTCCAGCACAAACCATTTCCTCTTTGCAAGCCAGCTTTTAATCCAATTCAGCGCATTTACCCTTTGTAATGTGCTCTCTGACTTAGTAAAGAAATCTCTCTGTAGTGTCATGTGGCACCAGGAGCAGTTGTGAAATGCAGACAGATTATATGACCATCCTTTTCCCCTGCATTAACAATCCAGCGAAGTGTTCAAAGAATTCAAGCCAAATTGGCACACATGCTTTTCTTTTTAAGAATCCATGTAGTATCACCCTTACCGGGGGGCTGCACTATATTGTGAGTACCCCTGTTGTGCAGAAAAAAATGCAGAGAACAAGACTGCTGACCTCGTCAGATGAAGCTCGGCAGGAATGCAGAAGATTGTCTTGGTTAGTTTCAGGCGGTGAATTAAAAGAGGGAAAAGAGGGGAGGCGCATTTAAAAGGGACAAGGCAATTTTCTATGATGATGCCCTGTTCCACTCCAAGACATCACCTAGCTCCAAAGTTTACAGAGGTGCTGAGTTTTTTAAAAAAACATTCTGCTAAAAGGCAGTAAAACAGTCCTAAGCCTAAAGCTATCTAAACTGTAAGTAGCCTTTTCAGCTGAAAATTATGCCTTCAGTTAACACAACTGATGCAAATACACTCACTTGGCAGTCTCGGCTCATCTACATCTGTTAGAACAGTGTGAGATCTGCTTGCCTGTTGGTCAGAGCCTTGCTCCAACGTACAGGTTCCAGGCAATTATAAGTTTACATGGGCAGACTTAAAAACACTGCGGAAAAATTCGCTTTTCTTCGGGAAGTCCCTTCACTGTGCCAGCTGAACAACATTGGCAACATATGCCAGCTACAGTCAATTACACTAGCTTATACTAATATGACATGCAAAAGAAAAGGCAGGCAAAGTGTCCATAGCTCTTACTGGCTGCCAAAAAGAAAAGCTGTGTTGCCCTAGGTGCTGCAAAGCCCATAAAGACCACATTGGGGTATAAGCATTAGAGCCAGATGGAAGGAAGAAATATTGAAATGGTTAATAAAAGAAATTGAAATTTGGAACTTGTCCCAAGAAATAGCCAACAATCTGCCAGCCCAGAGCTCTGTGGTAGTCAGCAACAGCCCTATAGCACAGAGGAGTAGAAAACAAGATCTATAGCCAATAGCCTTTATGTCTACGAAAAGACCCTGGATTGGGGCTGTGCGTGGTGGAGTTAGAACTTTGCGTAGCAGGTTAGCCATCTTACTCCTAGTCCATGAATATCAATGGTAAAGACCCCTATAGCTACATGATCCAAAGCCAATAATGCTGGATACATTATCTGGAAATAAAGTTGTTCTGTTTTTGTTTTGCTGACCTTCCTAAGGCTAAATATGTAATCAATGATTCTATTGTTTTCTATGTTCTTTTTGTGTGTCCTAGTACATGTCAGTCTCTGCGAAACAGTCTTTGTTCCCTATATTTAATAGTCATATTAACAGTAGATGTTTTTTCCAAGCCATTTTTAAAGACACACATATGTTTGTGAAAATGACCTATAGATGCTAGAAATCTCCTCCAAATGTTCCTGTAGCTAGCAACATGTAATGACCAATAAAGACCATCTAACACAGGTGTTTCAGGAGAATGAGCATCTGTAGGAGGTAAATTCAGAGAATAGTATACAACTCCAAACCACATAGTCATAGTTTCAACAGTTTCACTTTATAACATCTGAGCAGGGAGTCTGGTCTAGGTTGTTGATTTTCATTTTTGTTTTGTTCTCATTACAACTTAAAAAGAAAGTCTCAGTCCTAGACCTTCCCAATAAAAAGAAAATATTATTTTGAAGACTAACTGGTCATGCGGTGTTTCAAAAAGACCCACCTTTCATATTTTGTGGAGATGAATGGCTATGACGAACTCTTTCAACTAGTGAAGGCTTTCTGATCTCTGCCCTACAAACATGTCTTCCATATCTGTTCAAAAATGTACCACAGAAACATAACACCTTGCTCCTGCTGATTGCAGTAGATGGCATTACTTTCTTCTGGAAGCTCTACAGGGGTGAGTATCACAGAAGGAGATGTGCTGAGGTCAGCCATTGTATCCGAGATGGTCACAGCAGCACAACCTCAGTTTCTGCCTAAGTATTCCTCTATAAAAAAAATCATAAAGAGGAGAAAGGGGGTTTAATGAAAAAGAGTTTCAAGCTGCGGAGTTCTTCAATAAAAACTGTTTTTAGCTGGACTCCTCTATGCTACTAAATGACAGCAGGTTAAAAATGCCCAAGTCCAGGTGTGTGCATCAGCCTGAGTGGTGCAGCCTAGCTAACTCAAAGGGGTCTTGTAACCCACTGCTACAGCAGGTCTGTGTGAGATGTGCCTGGAACAGCACAAAGAGTCATGCACATGCAAATCTATCATGGCATTCTTATAAATCAAGCTCCATATATCTCCAGGATTATAGACTCTGTTCTTCCCTGTATCTACATACGCAAAATCTCTCACTACCTCCTTCTGGTACTTTCTTATGCTCTTTTCATCATTTCCTTAATCAATAACTTCTGAGTTTACTTGAGTTTTCTGCCCAGGTAGGTCAAGGGCGTAATCCCAGAGCCGCTGTAGTCTATTTTCTGAAATGATGACAAATTCAGGGGTGACTCCAGGTCTAGAGGGTGTGGGAGGAGGGAGCTGTTAGTATAATGCACAGAACTAGGAGTCAAAAGCAGGCTGTTTTACCTACCTCTCAGTTAAGGCTACGCCCTATATATGCCCTACAGCCACTGGAACACAGTAAAAGGACCAGAGGGAATCAAAGTCCAAGTCTTCAGCGGTGTTGATATAGTCATTCTGTGCCGATGCACGTCAAACCAGACAAGAGTCTCTGCCCCTGTTTTGTCCAGTGTTTCAGATGCAGCCCAGAAATCCAACATGTGAGTTTCTTCTGCTTTGTTAAAACTACAGAGCCTTCAGGCTCCCTTAGGAATTTTTTGGCATCTATTTACAAGAATATGAAGAAATTCAAACCAATGGAGTCACAGGGGAGTTCAGAGACACTTCTTGTGAGTTGCAGTGCCCGTCCCTACCAGAATTTTATATCCTTTGATAAGAACTTTCCAAGGATCACCTGCCTCATGTACCAAGTGTGGATGGTGTGTGTAGCAGCACCAAACCAGTGTGGGAGGTATATGCCATACAGGAGGCACACTGTACCTACATTGGAGCTCTCAGAAGGCATTTCCCTGCTCAAAGAAATGGACATGGAGCAGCTTGAGCTGAGTGTGAAACTAACGTTTAAGAGTATGTGAGAAGGTCCCCACAGCCTGTATTCTGAGACGTCTTTTGATATGTGAATGGTGAGACGTTGCTGTGAGTGTGTATTTCAGCCCTACTTTTTATGATGAAATTGGTCAAAGCAGATTTATTGTTTTGGAAAACAACTTCAGTAAATGCTCTACAGAGTTCTTGTGCATTTGTGTTGTTCTCATAGATTTTGCTGGTTATTTTAAACTTGCAGAGATTGCTATGTGACGACTCAGGCTGAGAGTGAGAGCTTCAAGATCCTTCACAAGGTAGTGGATAGCTTTTCTCTTTTTCAATAACAGCTAAATAGTTTTATCTTGTTAGAACTATCTTGAAGAAATAACAAATAACATATACTGTTCTTTTTTCTGCATGTTACTTTCCTCTTAACCCTGACTTGTGTTGTGACTCCTCCCCAACAAGTCTACCACAACATTTTCCATTGAGACCCAAAGGAGTAAAAACCATAGAAGTTTGGATTTGTACTACCAGCAGTTTCACTACTGCTTGAAAGTGTCTGAAATAATGCAAGGGCTGTGTTGCAAGTCCTTGGAGTGATGTTTTCATTGCAGGAAAATAACTGTTACCTGTCATAACAGGTAGCAGTTTGTAGCATGAGGTCATATGGAAATACCTGTGCATGCAAAGTCCGCAGGGGACAGGTAGCTAACCCTGAAAGGAAAAGAAGCCTAATTTGGTGCAGTTTTTGTCTTACTGACTACAAAGACATTTTCTTCTGTGTATTAGCCTCTGATCAATGCCTAGGCACTATGTTTTAGCTGACAAAATTGTGATGAGAACATCAGAACATTAGTGTTTAAACTTGGAACTTATTTTTCCATATGTAGTTATTTCTAGTAGTAGTAAAAGCAGCAACAGTATCTATTTTAATATTAGGTATAGCAGTGGAAATTATTCTTCCTTTTTTTGGATTAGTGCCTTTGGGATCTTTTTTTCAGTAATGTCCTTGAGTTTAGACCAACATTTTGAAACTTGAAGCTGGAACTTAAAATCCACATTTATCTACTTAAATAATCAAAGGTTATGTGCCTGAATCTGTACCACTGAGCTTGGGCAAATCTTAAGGTCAGTATGAATTAACTGAACTCAGTATCTTTGAAAACAAGGTGAGCCCTTTATTTAAATAAAGTGAATTTAAGAAGTTATGATTGGTTCTTAATATTTTTTTCTGGTTCATACTCAACAGATACTCTTCAATTATTTCTTTCAGACATTAAAGAAAACATTTCTTCAGAAACAAGAATACAAGAAAAAAAGAATTAAGCTACAGGATCACAGCTGGTATTTCTGAGTTAGATAATGTGACTGGGTTCATTAGATATAAAGTATGGAGTATAGATACGATACAGTGTCTCTTGAAGGAAAAAGGTTTCCTGCTGTTTTCTTGCACTTCTGGGCTAAGCCGAGTAAAAAAAAAATCCTTTACCACTAAGAGTATGCATATGGATAGCTCTTGTGGCATAGGCAATGCATAATAATTTGATTGAGTTTCTAAGCTTTAAACTGTTTGTAATACATCAAATATTGCTGCTTAGGTGCAATTTCAGAGTCTTTTTGAGCAATACATTGTATGTTTTCCTCTAGGTTCTCTGTTGAAACTTATGAAGGGACTTTTGCTGTGTTAAATCATGGAGATGTTTGTAAAGGTATGGATTTAATGACAAAAATAGCACAAAAGATTTGAGTTGTTTGGTTTAGAAGAAGGTATAACGGACTAATTTTTCTGACACTTTTGTTTGACAATTTTGACTTTTGGATTGTTACTGAAATAATAAATAAAACACAGAGTAGTACACAAAATTTGTGTATAAAATAATAATTGTGGTAATGATTTCAAGCAAAGCACACGTTCAGCAATATTTTTCAAAATGGCAAAAAAAATTTAAATAAATTACTGTGACCAATTTAACAGAAACAAAAAAGAAAGAGTAAATTTAAAATTATTTTCATAAGAAAACATAGTTCACTAAATTCTTGTTACCCAGTTTAATACCATGAGTATTTCTTTTGTTAAGCTACCAGTTGCTTTTGTTACCAAAAATCTAGTTTACCATTTCTCATTCCATGGAAAAATCACTTTCACAAACAGGTCTTATTGTATAGATGAGAAGAACATATACTTCTGTAGACAACAAGGATACAATCTGGATGCTCTAGCTGAATGATGTAACACAATTTCAGATAACAGGATTGCCTTCATCTCATTTAACTTCATCCATCCAGAAATTAGATGTCTATTCAGAGGTAATTGTCTAGCCTTCCTCTGTTGCCATTGTAGCCAGAGAGGAAGCAGAAGGAACCTCCAGGCAGTTAAAATTTCTTTGGATAAAAGCACTGCTTGAAAATTATTAGTTAAACTGAATAAAAGAAATGAGAGTGATTTTTGAGGTATTCAAGTAAAAGGGCATTTGGTTGTGCTGAAGGAGAATGTAGTGGTCTCAAGAGAGATGTTTCTTGTGGACTGGTTTTCACATTAATTGTGTTAAGTATTTTAACTAATGTTGTCTGTGAAAAAAACTAGAAGTTGTTAAAAACAGGATGATGACAAAAAAGAGGTATTGCAATACAGAGGAAGATAAAAAGCTCTCAGTAAGAACTGGCTGACCTTGAGATCTTTTGTGTAACAGAAATGGTCTGACTATGAGTGTACAATGTAAATTAAAGTTGTAAGTCTACTGGAACTTCTAGTTCCATCTAAGATTTTATTGTGTTCTATAGTTGATCAAAATAAAGGTTACATCCATATTCAAAAGAAACTAACACTGAAGCCCAAAGTTCTGTAAAAGACAAGTGAGTTCTCAGGGGGCCTAGATAAATTTAATCTGGATATTAACAGAAAGACTTTAACCACCAGAGATATGACGTTCTGAAGTAGCTTTCCCATAGGAGCAATGGGAATGAAAATGTGGAATAATTTCATAATGAAATTTATTACATTTTTAATGAGAATGTATGACATGGTCACCTGAACAAGAAGATGCTTCAGAACTAAAGAGATCTCTTCCAATTCTTTATCTTTATGTCCCCAGATGCTTTTGTAGGCTGAGTTATGTTTCATTGGAAGAAGCGGCAATATTTTAAATGTCGTAGACTACTTTTCTCATGCAGGAAAGATACACTAGAGACTTCTTTCCTGGGTCTGTTTGACAAACATAGTGAGTTCAGCATGGTTAAAAATAGGTGTTTGTCAGATGGGTCACCTGTGTCTTCTTTGGGTTGAGGTACTCTTAGGAAAAAAAGTAATTGGCTAGAAACCTTTTGATTTAGAACCCCTTCCCCCCCAGCCCCCCGCCAAAAAAAAACCCAAACAAAACCAAGAAAAAACAATCCCCAAATGGAGGTCTGAGTTAGTTACATAGTGAATTAAGTTGAATTTCTCCTCTTTTCTACTCATTTTCTACTCATTTTTTAGCATGCTTGGTATAGTAACTTTTTCTTGAAATTCAGAAAACCCAGTTTGAAAGCGGAAAGATTTTCCTACACCTACAGTCTCCTTTTTGAAGATGTGGCAGGAAAGTCAAGGAGGGTTAATCCAACTGCTGGAAGATTAGGAATTTATTCTGATGCAAATCTTGGATTTGCTGTACCATTTTATAGATTTTATCTAAAATACAGAGAAAAACTAATTGTTTATAATGAAGCATAAAAGACTGAGTACTTTTTCTCAGATGATAAAATAATTGTTGCAGGTTTTCTGCATATGAAAAGGGAAAGGAGGAAAACACTATATCTTGCAAATGTTTTAATCTATGAGAGTTTCAACTAGCCAGAAGTTCCACAAGGCAATTGCATAAATAAACAATTGCCTTTTAAAATAAGGCTTAAGTAATTCAATGGAGCCATGGGAAATCCAGTCCAAGTTTCGTGCTAATGAGGAAATGTCATAAATATTCACATTTTCTTACCATTAGCCTTAAAATTTACTACCTACAGGTATGGAGATAGATGAAGAATCTTATGTTTAAACCTTTGTTGCAGAGTAATGAAGAGGGAAAGAAAGAAAATTAGCTTACCAAGCTGCATTTTTAGTGAGCAGCCACTAGCAACAATCCTGCAGAAGCATCACTGATCTTGGGTGGACAGGCTGAGAAAGTCAGGAATAGAGCATATAAAAAGTAGAGCAGTGGAAATATACAGTGAATAGCTATGCTGGCAGGATATGCTGTTACTGTGATAGGAACGCTGAGGGTGTCTATTTATTATTTGTATATGATATCATGAGAACAGAGTTCACAGAAATTAAATTTACCAAGAGCAGAAAAATATTCTATTTCTGCATCTGTACTGCTGAGGCCAGCAACTCAAATAATAATTTTGTCTTGACCCTGTACAGTCTGCAAATGGTTTATGAATGGGAATTATACAGACTCCCTGTTTTGCATGAACATTCACTCCCTTTGTTTGTACACACAAAAAATGGTGATGGACTATCATTATCCAAATTGATAGCAGCTGTGCTTACTAAAAAAATGTTTTCCTCAAATCTGTTGACATGTCAGTAGTAATAACAAAAAAAATAAAATATGTCGTATGGTACACTGAAACTCCTGAATTAGTTGTCACAGCACTCTTAAATGTGTATTGCATTCAATCCAAGAAATCTTCTGTAAAATTAATATATTTTCGAGGCCCTTTAGTACAGATTCTACTATTCTCAGGGGAGATATTTTGAAGATATCCTTAAAATCTAAATATTTAACTTCCTTTCACATTTGCATAATTTAATTGGAAGGTTTCTTTTTTAGCTTTTTTATTATTATTATTTTTTTTTAAATTTCAAGTTGCCCACCATTTTGTTGCTTGAAATTAATGTACTGTCATATTAACTGACCAGGGACCAACCCATGACCCTCCTCTGTACTACCAGCTGACTGCAAATTTATTTATACTGAATTTTACGGGAGGAAATAAACAAGCTCTTCTTGAAGTCAAAACTGACTGGAACCCATGTGAGTAAAGCATTAGGTCAGGTCCTAGCTAATAAGCCTTGCTGAGTAGTTGGTGTATTAAGTGCTGTTCTCTTGCATGTGGTGCCAGCCTAATCACAGCCATGGCTTCAATAGCTGTTATCAGCTCATTTTCAGAGGCCACCTGCAAAATATCACACCCCCCAAAAAACCCACCCAGCACTGCTTGTAGGTATCTGCAATGAAGAGTTTGTTCACTACAGGTTAATATTAATTTTTGAGCTTATAATTTTGAATCTTGTAGTCACAGTCTATTAAATTTGGTATCTATCTCACTTTCTCCATGGACACAGCCTTGAGTTTCTGATGAGGTGCAGACATATCCAGAGGCAAAAAGCAGTTGGGGGAGATGCATTTCTGGGGTCATGTTGTAGTCTTATGGAAAGTGTAATATTCCTTCAAAGTTTGAAATATCTGTGTTTGCTGTAGAAATCAGTGGCTACTACATGGGAAAAGCCCTGTCTTGTTTGGTTGTCATTTGATGGTATGTCTACTTTGATTGCATGGTGCCTACAGACAGCAAATGTAACTGAGACCTTCTCCCTGATGATGGCACAGACACAGGATCCATGTCCCTTCTGAGGGCAGTTTATAGTCCTGGCTGAACAAACAAGGGAGTCTCACAGAGTTGAGATAACTTACCGTTGTTGAGCAACTGGGCCAGATTTAATGCAAATCTTCTAAATCTCAGCGTAACAACTTTTCTAGTGCATCACCTTACCTTCTGTTCTCAATGAAAAGCAAAAGAACACCATACAAAATCAAGTGTTGTAGATAAGATAGGCTCTAAAGCAAGGAGATCAGAGACAGGCAAAAGCCACTGGAAACTTCAGTTCAAAACAGGGAACATTTGTGGAAATCCAGAAGGTCACAAGCAGCAACAGAAAGAAAAAGGAAAGACACAGTAACACAGCAAATAGCCTGTGTGTTTCCTATTCTGAGGATAAAATAACTGTCTGCTGGCACTACCCTTTCAGAAGTTTAACACTTCAAGTAACAGAAGGTACCATAAAGCTGATTTCACTGGCCGCATGGTGACAGACTGGCTGAGTCCTCCCTTTGTGGGCCTGAAGCTGTGACTCCCTGCCCCCAAACAAGACGAGGAGTTAAGGTCACTCATTACCTGATTTCTATGGCAACAGAAGGCACTTCAGCTGCTGATCTGCTTCTTCTCTTTTTGCGAGAAACGGAAACTCCTGGCTGTGGATTTATGCTCCGGTTGAGGCTGACATCACTTCCGATGATGCACAGAAAAATAAGAAGTGGCTCCCTTTAGAAAGAGTGATATGAGAAAATCAGAAGAATGATATTTTCTTTCACTAAATAATTGAAAAAAGAAAAGAGGTGGTTTGAAGGAAGGGGGCTGAAGACAGAGGCTACCTATTTTTGTGAAGGCAACACGGAGTGCAAAGATATATGGAGAAAGTATAATTGTCAGTCACTTTCCCATGAAGGATATTTTATGCAGTAATAAATGAGACAAACAGGCCCTGAATAGGGCTTTATGGGAAGCAGTTTTGGCTCAGTTGTACCTCTGCCTCTCAGGGTTTCTCCCATTAGTCACTCAGCTGATGAATTTGCTCAGCAGTATTGGCAGTTTCTAGAAAAGAAGAAACAGCTCTCAAAAGATTCAGCAGTTTAGTTTAAATACATTTCCTCTCCCACGCCTGCTCCACGCTGAGCTCCCGTCTCTCTCTCGGCAGCTGTTGCCTGTTTCCCGAATACTATCTCCTTCTTCTTAATCACCCCCATTCGTCCTTGGAGGCAGCTGGAGCTAACCAACACCACCTCTTCACAGCTATGTCATGGGAAGATACCAGGCTTTTAGAGCCCACAGAATTTATTCTGAACCCAGAAGAAACCAAGATTTTTGTTCAGAATTCAGAAGCATTCAGAATATTTTTGAGATTCAGAAGTTTTGAGTTCAAGCCTGATGCCTCCAGTGAGGTTGCAGTTGCCCTCTGGTGGGGCTGGTATGGTTACCTGGTAACCTAGCTTCATCTACCTGAAGTGGTTCTTCATGAGCTAAGCATAGACTGCTAATGCTAAGGAAAATGGTGCCAAAAAACTCAGGCTGTCTTTGCCCAGAGCCTGCTTGTATCTGAAGTCTGCGTAGCTGCATTGCATGGTGTTTTTCTCAAGTAAGTCAACGTGATCGTGAATACTTTTTGTCTTGAGCTGGCAGCAGTTTGAGAAGCTCTGCACTGCTTTCTGTAATCTGTTATAGGTACTGTTTTCCCCCTATTTAAAGTACAGGTAATGTTACTTTCAAAACATGCTGAGATTTGTGCTGGGATGTAAATACGAGGTAATATTGTGATTGCTCTAATGGCTTCCTTTCAAACTCTGAGGCAGGGCCATGTGAATTGGTTCTTCAGCTGAATTGCGGGATTTAAGTCTATTTTTGTGACTGACAAACACTAATCCCTTGCGCTACAATATATGATTTTCCCATTTACCCTTTACATGGCATTTGATGAAGTAAGCTATTAAATAATAATTGTTGTAGTGAAGGGCAGTGTATTTGCCCACTTTTAGAGATTTCTGAAATGTTAATATGTGGAGCTATTGCTGCAGCTGTCTCAGATGTGCCTGCCCTGTGCATGGCATGTACTGGATGCTCTAATTAAACCCATTTTCATTTAGTGAGTGCAAAAAAAAAATACCTAAAAATCAAAATTGCTTTTTGCACCAGGTTGGTTATTTAATTGGGATGGAGAAAATGAGGAAGCAGAGGAAGAGCAAGTGAGTTATCCCCAGCAGGAGATTGAGAATAAGCACTTTTTGCTTGGAAAATCATTTATATCAGTCATTGTTTTGAAATTAGCCTTTAATGCTACTCACTGGATTTTTGTTACATGCTGGTAGTGGGATCTGCAGATGCTCTTGGAGTTACACAGCTGAGGTATGATGAAGTGATTTCTTCAAGGATAGTGGCTTCCACTGGGACTTTGATAGCTAATGGGATTGAATAGTTTTCCCTAGAGGTCGTCAGTTGTGACTGAACACATTAAAATGAGAGAACAGTTCAGTGGCTTATGTAAAATGAAATGGTGGTGTGAATCCAACTATTCAGTACCCAGGTATCTCCATTTACATGCTAATGCTGGAGATTTAGGCTTCTTGTGCCATGAAAACAATTCACAATGCACAGAGACCACCTACTATCAAGGACGGCAAGACTCCAGCTTCCTAATTCTGGCTGCAGAGAGGACATTATGTTTACAGGAACTGCTCTATTTGTATAAAATATATTTCTATGGTAAGAAGGTAACCAGACATCTCTCCCAGAAAATGATATCCACATTGAGACATAGAGTTGCCTTCCTTTATTTGGTCCAGGGAAATCCAAAATCTCCCATATCAGGTGAAACAGTTTCAAGAGATGGGACTGAGAGAATATTTTTTATCCTGGTCATTATGCCATGGAACATGACTACAGGTGTTCCTGAGAACCAGAATCACAAGCACTATCACAACCACTTTCAATCCCAGGTGCAGTCTTGCCTAAGAGGCCAAATAATGTCTTTAGAAGAGAAAATCGGGAAGTGTCTATGGGTTGGAATGAAAAAAGATACTATTATAGCTCTGTCTAGAGTTCTGTAGGAAGGATATAATTAACAATGTATGTTTTACACTATACCTAGAGATAAGGTTCTTCATTAAGTTTCTAGGGATTTCCACAAGGACTTGGTTGGAATTTGGAAATATTAAATCACCTCACTTGTGAAATGCATCCTTTGTCACACAGAGAGCTGCCTGGGGAAGCTTTGTCTGACTAACCTGCTGTGCAGATACATGGACCTCAGTCATTTGTTGACTTAAAATAACAGTGTCATTGTAGGCCTGATTATTTACGGATATAACCAAGTTGAGTTCTGTAAGACAGATAATATTGTTTATTGGCAGGAATCTTCAAACTAAGTACAGCTTCAAGGACTACTGTTCTGAAGTTAACTTTATAATGTTCAGTAGCTATCATGCACCCTTTTTGTACTCCATAGATACCTTTTTTATTTTTTTCCAAAAGGGTTTTAGTTGATTAGTTAAAGTTAAACTTAAAGAAGTTCTTCTCTACCTGTATGTAGCTGGAAGGAAGGTTCAAAACTGGAAAAGTTTACAGTGCTTTAAAAATGGTGTTTTTTTTTTTTTTGTCCCAGCTACTGCAGTTGCTTGATGAATTTAAAACACCAACAAAAGACTCCTCTCCTTGTAAACTACGCCTTTTTCTTCTTTTTTTTTT
>VXBW01007089.1:1445949-1473076 GCA_013400375.1 Thinocorus orbignyianus
CCCCCCCCCCCTCATTCTTTTTCTAAACTGTTTCCATGTACCACTTTAAAAAGAAGAATGAAAATACATTTTACTGCCCTCAGATTAAGGTCAAAAGCAGCTTCACACTTACTCCATTGACAGAGTCATCTTTCTGACTCTGACCCTGTAAAAGCAAACCATTTCTGAAATGCATTGTGTTTGCAGGGCTTTTGGAGAAGAGATGAGACCTACCCTGTAACTGCAATTTTACTGAAACATGCAACCATCATGTTATGCAGCAAATAAATTTTGAAGTATTTTAAGTTTTTTAAGTTCAAATGCAACTTAATTTTTTTTCATGTTTTCTGAGTGAAGGTCTTCAAACTGATTGACTGTGGAGCAAGAAGGTTTAGCAATCCATCCAAACTACTGCCCAGACATTCTTTTAAGTTTAAGGGAGAAATCTTTTCCCTTAACTCTCTAGCCCTATTGATTGTGCATGTCATTCACACACTCTTACTCACTAGTGATCCAAATCAAGGATTTTGGGCTCTATACTTCTAGGCAATGTGCACGAAAGGTGACATCTTCCCCAAAAGAGCTAAAGATTTTATCTGGGTGCTGAGGAACAAGTTGGATAGAACAGACAGATAAGGGAGAAGGCAACAAAACATGATTAATATTATTGTAATAAGCAATGATTAAAGAACAGGGAGTTTTTTCGCATGTCAAAACATATCCCAGCAGAGATGACTTTTAAAGACTTGAGCACAATTACTCTGTAGACATAGAATTGTCTAGGTTGGAAGGGAATTTTAAGATCTGGTCCAACTATTAACCCAACACTGCCAAAACCACTGCCAAACCATGTCCCTTGGCACCACATCTACCTGTCTTTTAAATACCTTCTGGGATGGCGATTCAGCCACTTCCCTGGGCAGCCTGTTCCAGTATTTGATAACTCTTTCAGTGAAGAAATTTTTCCAAATATCTGTTCTAAACCTTGCCTGGCATATCTTGAGGCCATTTCCCCTTGCCCTTTCTCCTGTTACTTGGGAGACCAACCCACACCTCTGCTCAAAGACAGGGCTACGACTGAAATGTCTACATTCCCTGGCTGCGACTAAGGCAGATTTGTTGTCTCTCCAGCTGCAGTGATGGAGATAGGAGTGAGCCCTTGGCAAGGCTGTGGGTCCTGCTGGCTGGGTGTGTGGTACAGCTGGGGCTGCCAGCGGGCAGGAGGGATGCAGAGACGGTACACATGGAGGAGATGCAGCCAGAGCTCACTGTGTTTCTCCCTGCTCCTGAGACCACTATTAGAAGTGTGGTACCTCATCAATCACAGGCTTTAACAGAATGGAAAATAAGCCCTTATGCATCTTTTATGGTCTGTATTAGCTCCAAAGCACCACATAGGTGTAGGATGTGATCATAAAATCACAATATAAATGCACGTTCCTAGATGTTAGGCTTTTTTTTTTTTTTTTTTTTTGCATATCTGGGCAAAACTATATTTCCTAACATAAAAGTTTTATTTGTTTTTAAATTACATCTGTAGGAAACAGGCTTATTTCCAGCTTTGTGAAGGGTAAGGAACTGTATAGGAAAAAAGAGAAAATACTTGAGTGCAATGCTATGATTCTAGTGTGCTCACCGCTGAACTATTATTTTGTGGTTTTGGCCACTGCAGTATAAAAATTTTGTAATACTTCAAAACAGGGATAAGAAAACCAATTCTATTACCACTGAGAAATGAACTATGATATGAATGCAGGATAAAAAAACCTGTAAATCTACAGTAGCCTAGAATTAGGAAGAGTGAGGGGGAAGTTTAAAATCTAAATGATACAGAGCATGTCAAGCCAAGTTATTATTTTCAGCCATGCACAGATAATAGAGCAAAGGAAGCAAAAATGGAAATTAAAAAAAAAAAAAGGCATTTGGAGGAGATGTGAGGAAACACTTTTCTATTCAAAAGAACATAAATGTGTGAAGTGGCCTACCAGGCAACACTGTTGAACTTAAACACTAGGGCTATTCAAGACACTATAAGGTAGTGTCTCAGAGGGATCATGGTATTGAAAACGTAATGAGGCGTAACTTATCCCCAGAGATCTCTGATCTTATATTATATATGAAAGCTATTCTTGCAAAACAGTAGCTGAGCCTGCACGCCGTCTTGCAGGAGCATGCAAAGGCAAATCCACGCTCCCTGTTTGTTAGTTGGTGGGTTTTTTAACACTGCTTATTTGTACCCTGAGACTGCCAGCTTTGCAGGGAAACTGTATGCATATTTTCTCCGTGGTACAGTTTTGGCAGGAGGTCCAACAGGTTAAGAAGAATAGATGGAATCTTAAAAGGGAAGGTTCAGGCAAAGCACATCTACATCTTTCTGATCATGCTGCTGCTGGGGTTGGAGACAGAATTTTGTGCAAAGAAAAATTCTGATCAGTTTAAATGTAAAGATATAATGGGAAAAATGCTGTTCTTGTTAATGTGGTCTCCTGTGATTTTGATGCTGATTCTCCTTATGCTCCCACATTGTGAAAAAGGTGAAGCCTGTTTAGCTTTCTGTCTTTCTTCGTTTTGTTTTGTTCAAGTTTTCATTTTCCCCTCTTCGATCTGGAGGAGGAGGAGTCAGCTCAGCCAGTATAGCAAGGGACAATATTCTCTACATTGAGGAAGGTTATGTTGGAGGCAGGGAGTCAGATGGGGCAAAGAAAGAAGTGGAAGGGCAGGCAGGGATGGCAAAAACGGGTCTGGGAATACAGCAGAATTGCATCCAGATCCTGGAAAAGTGGAGGAGTCTGTGTCCTGATGCTCCTCTGCTGTTAAAAATGGGTCAGGGAGATGCATGTTATTTAGTGTGTTAGTCAAGGTAGATGCAGGATAGCAACCCACTTCTGCTGCCTGTATTAAACCAAAAGAAGGAGGTCTGTGCTCTTGAGTATTTCATTTTTCCATGGATTGCAATACTGTCCTCAAAAAGGTGCAGGTGGCCTGCTGGTCCACATAGTACCCAAAATTCAGGTAGCTATGCAGGCTGCCTTTTCACCAGCAATTTCTGCATGCCTAAGATTAGTGGGTTCCCTGTAAGCATCCTTTATGAAGGATGGGAAAAAGACACCACTTTCTTAGCTCTGTTTAATGACCTGCTAAATCTGGGCTACAACTAATCTCCAGATCTTCGCAAGGAAGGCCAAACAGTGCTATGTCCTTTTGATAATACAGATGGATGTTCTTGGTTCTGTACCTGGGGACCTCAGTCCAGACCTTTCTCTCCTTAGCGGGTCTTCAACCCTCTATTTCTAATTTCCAGCACAGTGTCTTAACCACCACACTGTTGGCCATCCTTGGGGGACACAATTTCTGTTGCCTCTAATGTAAGAGTGATTCAATGGTCCATTAAGTCTGTTTTCTTATTTCCAGCTTTACCCTGTGGTGACTGCTCGGGGACAACCGTAGGAACTCAGCACCTGTATGAAGTACTCCATTCCCTGATATTTCACCTGGCTACACAAGTGCACTAAGGGTTATCTGAGTTGTGTTTTGCTTTCAGACCACTGGATTTGTTAATTTTTAAAATCTATTTTTAAAAATGTATTCATATTAATTGCTCTTCAACCTCATCTTGTGGCAAAGAGATCAAAGTTTATCATGCCACATGCAAAAAAGCAATTCCTTTTGCTTAAACTTCTTGCTTAGTCATTTCACTGGTACCTCTGTTATTTGTATGTAACCCTGTTCATTCACTCAATAACTGCCTCATTTCTTACCCATGTCTAAGTTGGCTCAGTCTGTTCTCATAGAAGAGACAGGCCATACTTCCAATTATCTTTTCTTTTGGCATTTTTATGTATTTCCGTATCTTTCCAAGTTCTGCTACAATTTATTTTTTTGAAGTTGGGGTGGCTGGAACTGTACACAGCATTTGAGATGCAAGCACTGCATGCATTTACATAGTAGCATAAAAATGATTTCTGATTTGTTCTCTTTTCCTTTCCTAACAATTCCTACAATTCTATTGCCTTTTTGACTGCCACTGAGCACTGAGTTGATGTTTTCAGAGAACTATCCACAGTACCTCTAAGATCACTTTCCTGAGTGGTAATAGCTTATTTACAGCCCATCATTGTGTATGTGTAGTTAGGGTTATTTTTTCCCTATGTGCACTTATCAACATTGAATTTCATCTTCTATTTTATTGCCTATTCACTCAGTGCCATGAGCTCCTTCTGCAAGTCCTCAGTCAGCTTTAGATTTAAGTATCCTGCATAATTTTGTATCATCCACAGCCTTTTTTACCTCTCTATTTACCTTCTTTTCCAGATCATTTTTGAATATGCTGAATAGCACAGGTTCTCTAGTAATCTTTCTCCATTGTGAAGACTAACTGTTTATTCTTACCTTTTGTTTCCTATCTTATGCTGGGTATTAATTCATAAGAGGACCTCCCCTCTTACCCAGACGGCTCAGTTCCTCTAAGAGGCTTTTGTGAAGGATCATGCTAATGGCTTTTGGAAATCGAGGGGTGCTGCACAGGTTGGATCACTGTTTTCCACATTCTTTTAGGCATCTACAAAGAATGCCTTCTGAAACATAGCTTCTCTACACAGAAATTACGTTGACATTTCCCAGGCATGCCATATTTACTGCTGTCTTGATTTTTTTTTTTTTCATTTTAATTTTTCAGAACTCTTCTATACACATCACTGGTTAATTATTCACCTTATCACTCTGAAAACCCAACTAACGGCTGCTAGTAGATTTCCCAATTCCCATTTCTCTGCTATGGAAGAAACTTCAAGGATGGGATACAAATCTGCTATTAATTGAGCAATCTGACATTGCAGACCCTGGCAAACTGTTGATATTCAAGTTACTCATTTGTTCTGATACCTCTGTCATTGTCCAGTCAGTCAGAGACAGTTCTGCAGGCTTATTTCCCATACATGTCATCTGAACTTGTGCTTTTTGAAAGCTATTTTATAGACTTTGATCAACCAGCGATGTTCACTGGCAAACTACCTGCTTCTGATGTGTTTTATGATTAGCTTCTACACCTTTAACAAGTTGTTCTTCAAAAACTTTTCTGCTCATCTTATTACCATTCTATATTCAGCTTCCCGAGGCTTATATGCTTTTCTATTTTTCTTAAGTAGATACAAATTCAATTTTTTCTGAAGGATTTTCACTTCCAATAAACTTCTTTACTGTTTAACCCTGCTGAGGTTTTTTCTGATCCATTTGGATGTGGATTTTTGTTTGTTTGTTTATCTTGAGCTTCTAGTATATTGTTTTAAAACACTCTCTAGTGCCACTTGCAAACAATTTATGGTGTTACATACTCCTGATGTTTTATCAACTAATTCCCCTTTTTTGTAGTCCCTCTTTAAAAGTAAATATGATTTTTAAGGATTTTTGCTTTTCTTTTCTTTGTTTGATTGATTTTTATTGCTGAATGGCTTTTCTATAGTCTTATTTTGAAGCAGATCCTGGAAACACATGAGAATGCTTACTGTCATCTGGGTTTCTGGCTCCAGAAAGCTGTTGTTTATGATTACTGCAAATGTAGTCTTCAAATAACATGGGGTTTCTTTGGTTGTTGTTTTGTGATTTGTTATTTTGTTTGTGTCTTTTTGTGTTTGGTTGTGGGTTTTTTTTTTTTTTTTTAAACTTCTCATTGTCTTTGGGAATCTATTGGTCATTGCTATCAGTGTTTTCAGACATTAATACAGCTCTGGCGATCTCCTTATGGGAGCAAGGAAAATCAGTCCTATGGATTCTGGGGGATGATTTGATCTGGTTCACTTTGCCTTTTGACTGTGTGTTTCTCCCCTCTGCTACCTGCGTATTTCTCATTCCTGACCTGCAAGCCATGAGCTGCCTTTACCATCATCACACACAAGCCACTGATTGTCTGATACCCATACAGACAACCTGCAGTTGTTTGACCACCTGGGCCTCTACCACCGTCTTGTAACTTTGGGCAGCTTTTTGTTTTGCTTGTAGGCTTTTCTTCTTTTTCTCCTTGGCTATTTATCTATTCATTTATTGTACTTTTGTCATTAATATGTAGTTGAACAATTCCCTTAGTGGATCCCTCCTGAGTGCTGAACTCCCAGTGTGTCCAAACTTTCCTGATCTTGGTGACTGTCTTATTCCTTGAGCAGTCAAGAATGTGAGAGTCATGAGGCTCAAAGGACATCAGCTAAAAGAAAGACTTGGAGGTCTGCTCAGAGTTTTTAGGATGTTCATTTCACATTAGGACACTCCCAGGAACACTGCCCCTCTCCTCCCCCCCCCCTTTTTTTTCGAGGTTCCTAACTCTCTTCCCAGATGATATAAGACATATGGTTCATCTGGGTTACCTTCATGAAATTAGGCAACAAAAGTTTTAAGTATTGCATTGCCTGCTGCCTGTGATTTTGCTCTTGCTTTAGAAATTAGGCAGACAATATCAATGTCAGAAGCACTTTCCTGAAATTTATTTTAAGTTTCCCTTTTTTAACTTTGACCCACTATTTCTTGGAAAATTCTCTGGTAACATAGGAAGTAATTTCTTTCACGCCTAAGGGGAACGCAAACATCTTTCAAACATTTGCAGATGGTTTCATGCCCTCTAGTCATCCCTCTGCATGCTACATATTATATCCTTTTAATCCTTCTGCACAGGTTGTACTATAAAGCTGAAAGCTCACAAGAGCACTAGGGAATGACTCTGTCTCTCTGTCTCGCTCTTCCCCCCCCCGTTTTTTCTTTCTTTTTTTTCTGCACAGCTTCAGCTTGGCTTCATTGAAAGTGGCATATATGCATCCACAGGCAGAATCTACCCCTGTGAATATGAAGAAATCTCTGGGCCAAATGATGTTTTCAGTCACAGTGATGGGACCCTGTTGACTTCAGTTTTACCTTCAGGAGGTAGTCTTTTGTGTGTGCTGGATGAAAAGACACAGCTCAGACAGTTCTTAGAAATATTCTGCTCTGTTCAGGGCAAAGTGCCACAAAAGCCAAATCCCAAACAATCCCCTAAATTGTCCATCTGGAACAGGTGTTTGCAGTCATATAAACAAAATAAAATTGCTTTTTGCAGACCTTAGAGTCATTTCTCTACTAAAATATCTGGCACCTACTTGAAAACCAAGCAAACGAGCAAACAAAAACTTGAAAACCAATCAGAAAAAATGGGGAGAGGAGGGGAGTGAGGGAGGGAAGGAGAGGAGTGCTGAGAGATGAACTAAAAAGCCCTTCAAAGATGCAAAGAGAGGATAAAATCCTCATCAGGTGAAGGAGAAAATTTTTAAGAACAATGTAATTTCTAATTTTCCTCCAACTTTTCACCTCATTGCAAGATTTTCAATTGGTAAACTGAATGTTAAGTCATACCACATATAAAATCTTGGCCTTTTAAGCCATGGCAGTGGGATATCTCCATTTTGGATAGCTAAATATTTGTTGCACTGGTAAAGGAAGTTAGAATAAAAGCAACAACATAAGAAGAAATCCTCATTGTTCACTTTTACCTAACTCGGTATCCCACATTATTTAAATAGACACAGTTCTTACTGCCTTCAATGGATCAAGCTGCCAGTTTCATTTTTTTCCTGAGATCTTTAAGCTAAGTTAAAGGCTGTTTTCTTCACCATTTCTTTTGCCAGTTGTTAAAATACTACATGCCACTTGATGGCCTAAAACACAAAACCTTAACAAGAGAAGAAATATTATTATGTTCCATATATGGCAGGTTATAAGACCCTATAACAAAGGATTGACAGATTTGGATACCCAGAGGTCTGAATTTTTATGACGTGCCCACAGTTACAGTTCAGGGATTAAGTATAGGTTTACAAGGGATTCCTGAAGGGAAAACTGGAAGTGGGTAAGAAAAAGAGTGAGAGACAAATAATGGTGTTATAGAATGAAGACAAAAACAAGACAGTTTCCTGAAGGAGTGTGGGCACAGTCACAACCCACAGATTATGAAAGACTAGAGCTGGTAGATTTAGGATTCAGTACATCTTAATGCTTCATTTGTGTTTTGGAGAATACAGTTCTCATGATTTCTGTTTTACAAGTTTACATCTTCAGACGAGGAAGGATTTAAGTAGGGTTGTTTTCTTTAAGCTTCAAAGAAGGATTCACCAAATTGAAAAGACTGAGGACCGGTAGTCTAGGAACATGTCTAGTGATAGCACTGCTTTTACAGGCTCACCTCAGCTGGCTTTACACTAGTTCATCCTGGTTGGGGTAATGCAGTTGTGATAACAGTTGATTGTGGGCAGGATCATGGTGAGGTATTTACCCAGATGTCAGTCAGGCTTTGCAGCCTGAGTTGAGCTCAGTGCTGCCTGACTGCATTGGTAGTAGTACTTAGCTAGTTTAGAGCTATTATGGTTTGATCCATCTAGACGAGATTGTAATGTAGATGTAACCACAGTAACCAAACTCTTCAAATGTCTTTAACCACTAGGATGAATTACAGCATTACTCCCTTTTAGCTTTTATATGTCTTTCTGTTGTAATGCTGCACTTCTAAAGTAGCTCTACTTTGGCAACCTTTAAGGCAATGTCCAGCTGAACTGAAAATATTTGCTCTCATCAATTCATACTGTAGTTTATACAGGTGCCTCTTTTTCCTTTTATACCACCTTGACAACTGTACAAATGAGTTCAATCTTTTCATTGTGGTCTAGTCCTATAACATAATAAAATTTCATTCAGATTTTCATGATTTTCCCTGTTATCTACATTAAATTATACATGAAAATTGCTTCAACGTGGTCTCTTAGCAATGTTTCAAATATCTTTCTCTCAACTGAAACGAGACTTAGAGGACTTGTCCCCTGGATGTTCCCTTGGTTCTTTCTTGAATCTAGGAATAGCTTTAGTACCCCTTAAGACCTTGGGTATGACTACACTCCTTGGTGGCCTGTCAAAAAACTTTGCTGAAGGCTTTCCTATTTCCTTTGCTACTTCCTTCAGGATTCTGGGATACAATTCATCTGAGCCTGGTGCTTTGTCAAATATAACAGTCCTAATTGCCTCATTATCTTCTCCAGTGCAATAGTAAAGCCTTTTAACATTTTACTTTCCCCTCCAGGAAAATGTCTCTCAGTCCCGGAGGTGCTACCTTACTTCCCCCCCCCCTTTTTTTCCGCACCCTGATGAATAATGAGGTGAGGAATTCATTTAGGCCTGCAGCAGAATCAACCTCATCTGTCACTAACTTTTCACTTATGTTCTTCAATGCCTCTACTGTCTCACTGCCTCTTGAATTCTGAATATATATTTAGAACCACAAAATCATAGATGTAAGGAATGGAAAATAGCTATTAGGTCATCCAGTTCGTTGCCCTGCAACTGGAGGATTGTTCTATGCAGTATATTTCTTTCTTCTTTGTTCAGTCACTTTTTTAACATCCCAAATGTTTCCTTTGGAGTCACTTTAATGTCTCTCACAAGCAGGAAGATTTCCCTGATGGTTAGCTTAGTTTTTTCTTTCTTAATGTTAAGAATCTTGTCTAAATTAAATGGTCTTGTATCACTTCCACTGTTTTTTCTTCGTTTATCTTTTGTTTCATGTTTTTCAGCTTTTCAGATAGATATAGATGACCCCTCTCTTTCAGGCAGACATTTTGACCTTATCTTCACGCTAACTTTCTGGAGCCTGAATTTCTCATAAGCCCATAATGATATAAAAATGATAATGATTTGAAAGATCTTAGAATAGATGGAAGTTGTCTCTTGAGTAGTATGACATTTCCAACCTGTGTTGAAGGTACCACGAGCATATTTGGGACACCCTGCACTGTTGGTGTTCTCTGCTTTCTACAGTCAGCACCGGCAAAGTGTTTTACATCCCATTCCACTCCTTCCAAAGCTCTAAACTTGAAGGTTTGTATTTAATTGTTGCATTATCATGGCTCCTCGTGTCCAGGCAATGGGCAGAACAGTGCAATATGGAGCTCACACGTGACCCAGAAGGAAATTGCTTTCTTCAAAAGGGCTGAACACAAACTAATTCTCCTGGATAATCACAGCTGGGCTTGTGCATGTGTTAAGGCACCTTCTTTAAAAATTGAGTGACTGGCTCAGGTTTCCCACTATCTAAGGCTGCCAGACACAGGCTTCGTCCTAGATACCACCAAGTGTGATACCTGACAAAACCATCTGCATTTCTCTGCCTTCGTATCAGTTCTCCACTGACTCCACAGAGAACCTCTGCTGAGTAACAGACTGTCTGAAACACCCTCTCGAACTTCCATGCTGCAACCGGTCCAGCAATTCATTGGAAGAATTGGACTGTACCCCTACATCCCTTTGGTCTGCCTATTTCTAGCTCAGACGCAAGTATTAAAAAGGGAGCATAGTATTCTAGACTCTCAGTGATTATAGCCATATTGACAGCTTACTGTAGGCCATGAGCTTTTCAGCAGTTATAGATTGTTTATCTTTACTTTCTTTGCTATTTCATATCATTTATTACTCTACTGAATCTTATTCCTTTTTACATTTCATAACTTTTTCAGGCTTTTCCCCATTTATCTTTTGTCCTTTGATATTTTCAGGTGTTCAGCATGGTTCAGCAAGGTTTTAATTTTCCTCATCAAGCTGTGAACCTCTTCCTTTTTATTTCTAGACAGCTTAATACGGTTTGACATTTCCCCACATTTCCAACAGTCTGAAGCTGCTTCTACATGTAGCCACTGTGATTGGAAATGACTGCATACGATTATTGTTAGACATAATATTGTGATTGTACTGCTGCTGGGTATTGCTTTGAAAGAATGGGAAGCCAAAAGAAAACATATTCTGCTCACAAATATTTTATTCTTAAAAACAGGGCCAAATCATGAGCCAAGTAAGTTTACCATAAAAATATAGTCCCATGCAACAGCGAAAAAATACTGAGCTGTTACAAACCAGGCAGCCAGCGTTATAAATACCTTTAAAAACATTACAGAGTCAACCTAATATACTTTTAAAGCAAGAAGCTAGGAAAAGCACATAATCTGCATTCGATTATGTATCTTTTCTGCTATTCCCATCCCAGTACTTTAATTATTCTCTTCAGGACATGTCCCAGCCCACACTGCGTCTAAGAAAATACGTTTTATGCATTCTCATACTATTTGCGTTGCCTCTTATATGAAAGCAAAGAGTGCTACCTGCACCATGCGTTCTGATTTGGACCCACTGTTCTTTCTTCACATGGTAGGGGAGAAATTTGGATAAGGTATTACCCAGTACCAAGCACGCTTGTAATTTCCAAAATTATTTGCTTATTTCTTATAGTCAGACCTAGTGGAAAATAGTTTTTCTAAAACACAGTGGGAAAGTATTGCCTTGCTATGACAAAAAGTTCTGCAACCTATCTACATGCTTAGTGAAGAAATAGCTATTTAAAAAAAACCAACACCTGAACCCTCTGAATCTCGGTCAGCATTCCCTGACTTATGTCAAGAACACTCAGTAATGTGCTGTTTCTTGTTCACCCTTTCTACATTATTAATGTATTTTTACACCTCTGAAATGTGTCTCCACTACCACATGCTGATGTTTCTGGGTAAAAAATATTTCTTATTAAATCAAGGGTCTTTCGGGCAGGGATGGGTTTAAGTATAATTGATTTGTGTTAAATTTGCAAAATCTACAGGAGTTGGGTCCCTCCTAGCATCTGTGAGTTTAGTTTATCCTTGTGGTGGCATATGTGAGGGCATTGATAAGAACACACAGGTATGGATGTTTAGTGCCAAGATCTGGAGGAAAAGGTATCATCTATGGAATCCATCAGCAGGGATTTGAGGACAGAGAGAGGGTACCTTATGTATGAGGAGCGCAAGAGTAAAAAATGCCATAGAATCATAGAATGGTTAGAGTCGGAAGAGACCTCAAAGATCATCGGGTTCCAACCCCCCTGCCACGGGCAGGGACACCTTCCACCAGACCAGATTGCTCAAAGCCCCATCCAGCCTGGCCTTGAACACTTCCAGGGATGGGGCATCCACAGCTTCTCTGGGCAACATGTTCCAGTGCCTCACCACCCTCACAGGAAAGAATTCCTTCCTAATATCTAATCTGAATCTCCCCTCATCCAATTTAAAACCTGTCACTACACTTCCTGACAAAGAGTCCCTCTTCAGCTTTCCTGTAGCTCCTTTCAGATACTGGAAGTTCTCCCTGGAGCCTTCTCTTCTCCAGACTGAATAGTCCCAGTTCTCTCAGCCTGTCTTGATAGGAGAGGTGCCATTTGGTTTGTCAAGAGGTCAAGCAGGAGGAGTTAACAAAAGAGGTTTCCCAGCTACCACATGTCTGTGTTTAATAGAGTCCCACATTTATTAAGAAAAGACACTTCATGAGGAGAAGTGATGAGGTGAACCCAAGCTACTCTTTTAGAAATTTAAGACCCGTTTTATTTGGTAGTTTCCATTAAGAATGGAGACAAGCACACACAGCTGCAGAGCAAAAAAAAATTTGAAGCTAGATAAGCTTACTCTGTGCTGTGCCAGACTATTTACCAAAGAAGCTGCCAGTGCTGTGAGTAAATACATCCACTTTGCACATACTAGTCAATTTATGATCAAACCTGTTTAACATCCTCTGCAGCAGGGACTCAGTGCACCTGCACAACATTTGGTTTTATCAAAGCGGTTTGCCCATTTAAGATAAAGAAGGTGGGGAAAATCTGAATCCTTGTGTTCAAACCCATTGCTTTTTATTACAGATACATTGTCAATTAGCCTTGCCTTCATCAGCATCAAAATTAACCATGTAGTACTAAAATGATGAAGTTGAAAAAGTAATTAGCGTATACCTGCTATTTTAGTATAAGTGAAGCCAATGACAAACAAAACATCACCAGAAATCTTTCAGTGTAACTTGGCAAAGATTTAGCCATATTTGTTTTCAGAAAATACCTCCTTTATCAATAAAAAAAAAACAAACAAAAAAAAAAAAGGAAGAGAGGTAACCCAAATATAGCTATTTAGCTCCGTATTCCAGTCAGAGAATTGAAAGCAATTCAAATTTAACCTCAGAGCACACTTATGACAACTTTAAATCCTTTCCTCCTTTTTACGTTTAGCAATTTCTGTTCTAAATTTCCATAAAATCTGTGTTCTCTCACCGCAAACTCTTGCTACAATGCCAGCTGTTTAGCAAATAAACTAAAAAATAAAAATGTTGTCATTGTGAAATAAGATATATTTAATTAAATAAAATAGAGACTGGAAGTGCTATTACAAGAACATAAAACTGTAAGGCACAAGATAAAACTAAATTACTACAGGGCTGCTCAATTCAATCTAATCCTCGAAGACAAAGATGGAGCCAGAAAATTGCATGTATTGTGAAATCAACATAAGCCCTAAGCAAATATTAACTAGGGATGTATAAACTGATTTATTATAAATACAAGTGTGAATACTGGGATTAGTTAAGAAATTGTAAACCGAGACACAATAAGGTGTAAAATACTCCAGTATTTCTCTAAAGTACTGGCAAATATTCTCCTTAAAGTGTGTAGTGCCCTACACATAGTTTCAGATTACCTGATTTGAGACATCATGGATAGCAAAATATGGAATAGAGGGAAAAAAAACTTATAAATTTATTAGAACTTAATTTATAGTGTTTCCTTCTGTATTAAATAATGAAGTTTGTTTTTTTTTTTTATATTCTCCTTTTTAAAAATTGTTTGCTATTTATAATAACTCTACAAAAAAGGAAGGAATGCTGGATGGAAAACCAGAACACTAAATGAATGGATTCTGATCTCGTCTGAATAATTTTAATTTCTTTTGGCTGCTGCTCCATGAGCCTGATGTCCCCACTCAGTAAGCTCTTAATGGTTTTTTGGGTCCTCAAGTTCACTCACACCTAAACATCTTTCTTTTCTTTCCCTCTTTCCCCCTTTCCATCTGTCTGCAGATAACTTATGCATTCAAGATTTCTTACAAGGCCCCTAAATCTTTTTCCCAGGCAGTTCACAGCATGACTTTTTCATTTGGCTTTGCTCTGGAAGATAACCGTTTTCTATCACTATGCTTGTTATGATGAAGCTAAGGAAAAATAATCTACTAACAAAAGTTAGAACTAACAGGTCATTTTTTGATTCAATTTTTGAACTGAAAAAACAACCCATAAACAAACAAACAAAAAAAACAACTGAAGAACAGCAAACACCTAGGAAGCTTCACCATCAGAGAACAAAATGAATGCTTCTATTTCTCATTCATCTAGGAGGTTATTATATCTGCAGCTTTGATGCTACATGAACATTACCTGGGTTGTTTTGCCCCAGTTACTGAGAGCAAAGTTGAAGGACTTCAGCACTGCACTAAGTCTACCAACTTTGATGTTATGCTGAACACCCCTGACTCAAATCTGAGTTGAGAGAATTGGTTTAGAATAACTGGATACACATCAAATTACTCAGAATATACCTAGTGGAACATCAAAGCATATATTTTGATGTTATTTTCAAGACCAAATAACACAAAAATTAGAAATGCTGATAGCCTAGTTACTACTGGATTTTGTGACGAACTGCAGAAGCCATACCTTTGCTTCTGTCTCAGTTATTAAACTTGATTGGTACCACCACCACCCCTTTCAAAGTACTACCAGGTAATAGGAGTACTGTGAAGGGATAATACAGGAAGGGACTTAGGCATTGTGATACAGAATACTAAGATGTCTAAAACTTAGATTTCCATTTGTGGGAATGGAATTCATAATACTCAACTGAGTTCATGGAGTGAACAGAAAAGCGAGGCATCTAATTAGCATTCACAGCAACTGGTACAGAGCAGGGTGGAATTTAAATTTTAAATTTCTGCTTCCATTTTCTAGGGTATGAAACCTGGATCTAGAACCCAGGAAGTTTTCCAACACCTACGTGCTTGGGTGACATCAAGATTCTTGTGCCTGGTAGTGCCTTTTTTCTTTCAAAAAGGCAGCTGTGGTGTTTCTGCTTCTCATCCTTTGCATGGTAAGCAGTGTATGCATTCAGAAAGTGACAGACTTACACTGTAGGCTCACCTTGGTCTCATGGTGAATTTTGTAAGGTTGCATGTTGTTTCTGTTAAATTATTGTATGCTGTGGTGTATTCAATACCTTCTGATTTGCCTTCTTATGGCAATTAACTTTAGAATCCAAAACTATGACTGAGTAAAAAAGAAATCACTCCTTGCATTTCTTTCTTTGAGCAACCTGTTATGCCAGAGCACATGTTCCAGCTTTCATATACACATTCTTCTTGATTGCAGCCTTCTGTTTGATTTTTTTTTCCTTTTTAACTCTCGATATTTATTGTGAATCGATTCAGTCCATTTTGCACCAAGTAATCTAAATCTTGAAAAATTTTTAGAAAATTCAAACTTGGACTGGCCAGAGCCTGGTAAATATTTTCTGAAGTACAGTTTTGAAAAGAAAAGCAAAACCAAGTTCATGAGCAAACTAAGTTTTGGCATTCTAATAAAAAGATGGAAAATGGTAGAATTAAGGAAAAAAGTTGTGAAAATTTAATCATAGAATCATGGAATCATCTCGGAAGGGACCTTTAAGATCATTGAGTGTAACCATCGGTGCAACACTGCCTAAATAACTTCTAAACTATGTCCCTAAGCAGCACGTCTACATGTCTTTTAAACACCCCCAGGTATGGTGACTCCACCACTTCCTTGGGCAGCCTATTCCAGTGTTTGATAGCCTTTTCAGCAAAGAATTTTTTCCTAATACCCGATCTAAACCTCCCCTGGTGTTAAACTGAGGCCATTTCCTCTTATCTTATAACTTGTTACTTGGGAGAAGAGACTGACTTCCACCTCTCTTCAACCTCCTTTCAGGTAGTTAGAGAGAGCAATAAGGTCTCCCCTCAGCCTCCTTTCCTCCAGGCTGAACACCCCCAGCTCCCCCAGATGCTCCTCACAAGACTTGTGCTTCAGACCCCTCTCCAGCTTTGTTGCCCTTCTCTGAACACGCTCCAGAATCTCGACGACTTTGCCTTATGCTCATAAAAACATTTGTGCTTTGCATCAAGAATAAATTCACCCTTTGGAACCATGCTACATAACCTTTAAGGTATGTACTTAAAAGAGGGTTGACTACAGCTGAGGAGATTTGCATTGCATGGTGGACCCGCAATTTGTGATAGTAAGTAGAAGAAAATAATGAGGACTTTAAAATGACATTATAATATGTCTTATGTAGCCATTTTCATTTTCTAAGCAGTATTCAAATACTGTCTAATAATCAGCATTTCTCTGAGACTGACTATTTAGAATTACAAAGACTAGCATATGGGATTAAAGCAGTTTAGTCTGGTATACTGTTTCTCATAGAGGACTACATCAGCTTCTTGAGAGAGGCACAGAAGAAATGTACTACAAAATTATAGAAATTTTCTCTATGATTTTTTTTTCAATTGTACTTAGCCTGCTCAGTTAGAATTTAGCTTTTGCCCTAAAGCATCAAGATTTTGCAAATCTTGCAAATATACTTATGAACAAGTAATTCTTATAAATATCTCCAACTACTTCACTTACAGAGCTCTACAAAGTGCAACTGAAGATCACTTCCCCCTGCTTGTCTGGACTTTTTCTGTTCTGTTGTATCCAAAACTAGTTGGCACAGATCTTGGAGATTTGCTGTTTCAAAACCAATGGTCTTGCCATTGGCTCTTTCTGCAGATTTCTTTAGCAAAGACTAATAATCCTACAGTAAAAAATTAGTTATGTCTACATATAATTTTGTGGTTTAGTGTTAATAACTTTGTTCTATCTTACTGTAGTATTGTTCACACTTCTACTCTCTGCTCCATCTAGAATACAGCCTTTAAAATTCAAACTGTAGAGTAATTTGTGTGTTCAGGAAGTAATCCAACCCAACCTCCTGCTCAAAACAAGGCTCACTTCAAAGTTGTATCTAGTTTCTCAGGACTGCATCCAGTCAAGGTCTGAACATCTCCAAGGACGAAGATCAAACAGACCCGTGGGCACTTATGCCATTGACTGACAACTCTCTCTTAGGAAATAAATGAAAAATAATAAAAAAAATATCTCATATTCGTTCTTTGGCCTAACTCTCTCTGTCTCATACACATGACAGCTTTTTGATGGAAATTAACGTGGCCTAAATTCTATCTCTGTCCCCTTTCCTGGCTTCTTCTATTGTCTGGCTGTAGACCTTCAGAGACACACAGTCAATAGGTCAGGGGCCGGGCCCCTGGTTGAAATGTAGGGCACCTGAATCTAGGCTTTTGACTCCGTCATACACAGCTTCAACTTTCTACCTTTCCTCTAAATACCAAGCACTTTGTCTCCTGTCATACAAAACAGCCAGAGCCAGATTTTTCTATTCTAGCTGGGTTTGTGTGCCTTCCTCCTCGCTGGGTGCCTTCCAGTAGTGCATTAATCAATACGACACAGAGCTGTCTCTGGCTTTTTTGTTGTTTTAGTCAGCTTCTCCACAGAGGCTACTGCCTGGCCACCTTATCAGAAGCACTGCTTTTCTCAGCCTTTTTCAGCCATAGGAAGGTGGGAACATTGGGAGAGAGGATGAAGTTGGTTAGGGAGAGATGAGACTTTTTTAAGACATCTCTTTCTTTTGATCTTGTGCTGTCATTTTCCACGAGAATTTCTAGTTTCCTATTATCTACTAGAATGTCAGATCATTGTGATGGAAGCCAGATATTGAGATAGATAGATACACATATGCAGAAGTAAAGACATTTAATTGAGACCAGTAGAAAACTAATATTGTGGTAATATTTAAAAATGGTGAATGGGACAACGCAAGTAATTATAAGCCTGTCAGGCTGACATCGATCCTTGGTGAAATAAGGGAACATCTGATACAGAGCTCAGTTAGTAAAGAGCTGAAGGATGGAATTAATGCCAATCAACACAAGTTTATGGAAAATAGATCCTGTCAAGCTAACCTGATATCTTTTTTTCAGATTACGAGCTAGTTTTTAAAGTAATAGTATTGATGCACCATACTCTGCAAGTTAGTTGGCTTGGTAGTGCATTCTCGTTAGGGAAATAAAAGATATAAAATGCACGTGGCATGTGTTAAATGGATTGTAACTTTTGCTTATTGATGGATGACAAGATCTAACTTTAGATGCACTGTCATTGTATGGTAAGAAATTTCAGAATGCTTGTTTCTCAACCACATGCAATTTAACAATTTTTCAACATCTAGGAAGATGTACAAGATTATCACTGATGAAGTTTATGGATGATCAAAGTAGAATTTACCAGTGAGGAGCATAGTTCACTTTTCCAGTGAGACTGTGATTTTTTGATGAGCTGAACACAAATCACATCTAAAACCAACTATGAAGTCCTACAGCTAAGAAGAAGGAGTTTACAGTAATACTATTTTTGTATGTTTAATGGTGAAAGGCTTCAGAAAAACAAGAAAGAAGAAGTAATATCCTTTAGTAGGTCAGAGAATGCAGTTAAAAATGCAAACTGTCTGCCTGGCTGAGTGTGTGTCTTCACTTCTCCATCTATATTATCCAGTTTTATAAATAAATTTGTTTTCACTCTGAACCTTTCCTTGCAAAAAAACCCCCAACTGCTGGTTGAACAAGGTTGAACATTACCTTGGAGCACACCGTCTTTGAAAAGGCTGGAAAGTTAATCACTGGTTAATCTATGGTTTATCAGTCCATCACAGTCTGGTTAAGTGAGTTAATTTAATTCTCGAGTACATAAGCAAGAGACTCCCGTGTCACTATTCCAGCAGTTAATTATTATTGCTTTTAAAATTTAGGGAGAATTTAGAATTTAGTGAAAAATAAAGTGCAGGAACAATTTTTGATTGAAAAACCTAAGACTGGAATGGCAATTTCTTAGCCACGACCAGATGATTGAAAACATATCCCTGAGAAACTAAACAGGAAATCTCTCAGGGTAGTTCTGTACTTCCTTTCTTACCACGCACCTGCTTATAAACCCTTTCCAGCCTGCCTGAAATCGAATACCTCAAATTGTGCTTTTCCATCCTTTCCCAGGAGGTAGTTACAGGGAATATTGGTAATAGGTTTTCCCCCTTCTTTTTTGACACACTCTCCCTGAATCTTTGATTTCCACAAAAATTATCTATACATATTCTCCCATTTCGTCCTCAAAAGTACATGCTATTTGCTAACTTATCATGACTTCCTTTCATCTCTCCATCCTTAGCTGTGATCTTACCTGTAGTACCTGAAGCCCTTCACGGGCATCTTGTAATGTGTCACGACATCACTCTTGAAAGATGAGCTAATTTGTATGGAGCATGACAGTGAATTAAATCAAGATTTATAGTAATATCTTATCTTAACAGACACTATGGCACACGTGCCACAATACAGTAAACTTCGAAGAAACCATTTAAAAAAAATGTTAAAAATCTACATCTAAAAACCTAGATGAATCAATTGACTACAAGATATTTCTAATACTTTGGCATTTCATCAATGTTTCTCTTAGGACTTGTCTGCAGTTGCAAGCTAATTCAAACGGAGATGTGCTGTGAATCTAAAATGAAAGAACTACTCCTGAATAATGACATATTATTCTGTTGGAAAAACAGTGCTCTGTGTTTTGCAACAGTGGAAAAATTTCTGAATAATTTAAGGAGGAAAAAGTACTTCTCTTTCTTTAAAGTTCAAACTTAAGTAGGTCCTACTTTGGGCTGATCCTTCCTCACTTCAGCATTGTCTGTTAGCCCCACTAAAGGTTCCTTCACAGCTAGTCCGGTTGTATTTTTTCAGGTTACTATCTCATACAGTAAACAGCAAGTGCTCCAACAGTTACCTTTCAACTCTACAATACTTTTTAGCTTCTCTAGAAGCAGTTGCTATTAAAATCCAGAAAATTTCCACTTTTCCATCTTGTTTTATGCCATTTAGCCATTTGTTTTCTGCTATAAGTGTGTTTTCCCTAGGAGAATTCCCCAGTCTACTGTTACACTGAGTTTTCATGTGTTTCAAAACCTCCTTTTGGGGAAAGTTTCCACGGAATAGTGAATACTATTTTACTTCCCCTCGTTTGTGTTCTGAGTTTCCTCTGTCTTAATTTGTTCTCGTGCTCGTCATCTCCATCTCCTACCCTTCCTTGGGGCTAATTCACTTTTGAAGGTTAAGGACTGGGATTGCTTCACTTTTGCTGTATACGGACTAGTTTTGAACCTATCATTTTCTTTTGTTATAATTGGCCCACGGACCAATGCTTCAACATGAAGTACAGAAAATCAGTGTGTGTCAGATATCATGATTTAATAATTAATAGTAAAATTGTATAAATTGTGTTTAAGTATTATAATTGTGCCCAAAGGCCAAAGAGATAAAAACCAGTTTGGTGTTGTGTAAATGGATAGATAATAATTGCTTATGTCCCAAAAGTCTTACAATAAAAAAAAAAAATATTTTTTTGCCTTTTAACTTAATTAGAAATAATTAATATTTATCACTTTTAACATCAAAATCCCAGACTGGGATCTGTTTTCTCCACCCCAGTTCCCATCCTATTTTCCCATCTGATTACTCAGTCCACCTGTGAAATAACAGGTAGAAATACTGCATTAATCAGCTCTTTTAGGGTGCACTGAAGAATATTCCTGACTGGGAACAATAAAGGCTATCAGATTCAAATGTCTATTCATGCTACAGAGCAATGAATTTGATGAAGTTTGTGCAGTTACTGCAGATGTGTTTGAGATTACCCAAACTCAGTCAAGTGAAAGTAGCTGTAGGTGATTTACCCATTTTAATGGAGAAGCGACCTTTGCTTTTTCTGTGTTTAAGAACCCTTTGGAACTGAATTAGCACACATATTTTGGGTTGAATTAATTGTAATATTTTTAGTAAAATGATTTTTTTAGGTGTCATCCAGTATTTTAAGAGATATTACAATGATAAAAACTTTAACCTAGTGAGCTGAACACCACAGTTCTGCAGTAGTCAACATCTGATGTTTTAAAGAAGATGGTTTCTTTTTCTGTGTGTTCTTGCGATGCACTTTCTATCTAGAGAGAATACATACTGAAAGATATCATACTGACCAGGACAAAAGTCTGTCTATCCCTGAATATTATGGAAAGTATATACTTTGTTTATGTGCTGTAAATCAGTAATTTAGAGATTTCCTGAACAGAAGCTGTGTTGGGATCACAGTGTTTGACAGCCACTGGTATACTGACTGGACACTATTTTCTTAACTCTGGATTCAGCAACATCCTGTGACAGTGAGCTTCCCCATTTTGCTGTCTCATGGTTCCACTACGTGCCTCCTTTTTAATGTCTTTTGAACAGCAGAGAATGTTTGATCCCTATTCACCTTCTCTAGTTTTCATACCATAGAACTCTACAGTAACTAGTTGAAGAGTTCTCAAGTTTTATTATCTGTGTAAATACTCATTTTATTGTTTGTGTAACTGCCCATTTATGTCTTTGATTCTCTTATGGAGATGGACCATCAAAACTACGTTCTGGACATTGCCCTGATACGGCTGAGGACTGAGGGATGAAGTCTCCCTGCTGTGGTAGGTTATGTGGTGAGGTTGCCTTTACTGTACTAAGCTCACACAGTCTGCACCATTTGCCTCTTACTAAGAAGACCAGCAGCAGTCTTTTAAGGATGGCTGGATCCACAATGCTGTGTGCGAGCTGCAATCAGGAAATAGGGTTGGTGACAGGGGCAAAACCTTCTTGAGACTTCTGAAGCTGAAGATCCTGGTCAAAAATTGAAAACATCATGAATATATATAATGGCATAACAATACGTTCCATTAGTGACAATCTCCAGTACCCTGCTTGGACCTTTTTTTTTTTTTTGGATGACTTTTGTACAATGAGTTAATGTTGTCATGGAGCCTTCCATAATTACTCACACAAAGCAACACATGTTTATAAGAGGCTATTACCACACAGGAAAAAAAGAGAACATTAAGGGCCTACTGTTGCATATGCAGGTGATTTTTTTTCTCTCTGTGCACAAGTAATGAATATTAGTGGATGTTTTCATCCAGTTAGCCAGTGTGATGATCTTCCTCCATAACTCTTTGCTGTCAGCTCCAGACTGACTATCGTGGATGCTTTTGTAATATCTGTGAATTTTCACGTATCACAGTTCTTTCTCATTTACCAAATATTTGTTAACATTTATGAGCAAGTTGAACCACACCAGCATCAGGCAGGAGCACAGGGACAGCTGGGGAAGGTGACGGGAGTCAGAGATGAACTGGGTTTGGAGAAAGGGTAAAGTAAGGACAGGAGACCTGTGAAGCTCAGAAATGGAAACAGAGTAAAACAAGAGGCTTGGTTGGGTCATGCAGTGTCTGTGCTACAAGGCAGCATCCAAGATGACAGAACAGAGCAAGGTTTGTTAGGAGTTAATAGAGGACTACTGTGATATAAGGCAAAAACTAAGGGAGAGTACTTATCAGTGTAACCGTTACTGCCACATTCCCTTCCTTCTGAGATTGTCCTGACAGAGCAGGTCCCAGGCCTATATTTCACTAATGAGGTTAATCAAGACACTGGGAAATGAGTACAGACACTGCCTACAGGGTTAGGTTATACACATAGGGTCTAGCACTAAGCCTCCGCAGTGATACTTGCAAAACTCCTCTGGCAGATGATACATCATGGAGCACTTATTTCTATCTCTTGTTATAAATCCATGGAGAGATTTAGATTCTTTAGGAAATTTTAGTGAGGGAAAAGTTGCTTTTCTCTTTCTACAACAATAGATCACAGTCCCTAAATGTGCTATTTGATTTTTTCTGTTCTTGTTGACATATTGTCAAATAATTTTAATAATGATAAAATTATCCAGCCATTAAAGAAATAAGAAAACAAATAATCAATGCTGAACCATGTTGGTTGGCTCTGTTCCTTTTTTTTTTTAACAATAAATTGCTTAAACTGAAGCACATATCTATCTTTTTTGTCTCCATTTTAATAATTCTGGCTTGATTTAGAAATTCCTTACTTTTCTGCTGTAGTGATATGAAGAGATGCAGTTTTCAAGATGTTTCCCATGTTCTGAGTTTTCAGTGGAGGCTAATATAGCTGTTATTTGTTGGATTATAAGTTTTGTTTTCATCCCACCCTGTCAATGATATTCTTCTCTGCAGTAATCTGAGTCTTTCAGTTGTGTGGCTTTTGGAGGAAGACTACACCAGAAATCCCATGGATAGTGGTGTGTGGTGGAAATCCTGTATCTCTGCTGAAGATTTTAAATTTTATATGATCCTATGGAGCAGCCAAAGCTCCTAGGGGATCAATAACTTTGAACTAAATCAAATAATTGTGAAACGTTTGTCCTTTTGCAGGCATAGGAACATTTGTAGAAAAAATATTTCAACTTGTGAGTTGGAAACCTTGACCAATTGTCAAACAAGGACCACTAAAAAACGGGGTTGGGTCCTGGGTGAAAAATCTATCTTAAATATAAATGCAAGATGTAAAATCCTTGTCATATAAACCTCATAGAGGAGGACAGCAGAAATGGTTTGGTAGGGGTTTTAAAAGTGTCATCCCTGTTCAGAGGTAGAAGGAGGGTCAGACGTGTATTTCCCTGTGTGTTCACAGGGACTGGTGAAGGCAGGACCAGCTGCTGCCACCACAGCTGTGTGATTCTTCCCTCTAAGCAGAGTCTGCAGACTGGACTCTGCTCCTTGTGTCTGCTGGGTTTGCACCACGCTAAAGAAGTAAAACAGCCTGGGAGATAAAATGATATTGGTGCAGTGTCTCTTACCCTTCCTAAGGAACAAGCTGAATGGTCCTGTCCTCAGCTGAACACCATTTGTTGGTGCAGAATATGTCAGCTTAGTGGAATGCAGCCTTGTTCTGGAAACACAGACTAAGTAAAACAGACTAAAGATCACCAACTGCTACAGGACAGCTTGCACCCCCACAGATAAATCCTTTTACCCCCTAAAACAGGGCGGCTGTAGCCAAACTTCATTTTGGGGATATTCACTGGGTGACACCAGCTTTGAGCGTTGCCCAAGTTTTGTCTGACCAGAGTTAAAATATAGCAGGGACTATGCTTGCAATGGAATATTATGAACTCCTGTGTAATTCCTGGGCAGTGCCCAGGCTCTGCTGGTGGACTCTTATGGACACAGCTCCAGCTCCTGAGTACAACTTGAACACCTGCATGGGCCAGGTCAGTGGTCTGCAGAGATCTGCTCTGGACTCAGTAGAGGCACTCCACCATGGCACATGGCCCCGCTTCTGAGCCTGGGCACAGCTCTGAGCCCATGTACCTGTGTGGGTTCCCTTTCTGGAGGTACCTGATTGGGAGGTGGGCTGGAAATCTGCCTCTGCCTTACCTGAGAAGGTCCTCCAGGCTCTTGGGGTCTGTGGCAGTGAATAGTTCAGTGAGCAAAACTGATTTTGAATTGCACGTTTCCCTGCCTATTTTCAATGGCAGGCAAATGCATGATAAATGGAGTTTCTCGGAAGATAAGTTATAAACAGAGAAAAGGACTACATTTGTCAAATTGGTGATTTTGTACCAGCTCCTCACTCGGCTCCGATTCTCAGCTATATCCCAGCTGTCCTGAGGATTAATTAGTTAATATTTATGGAGCACTGTGAAGATGAAGACTGCTAGAATGGTGCTAAATGTTTTATTTACATGGTTTATAAACAGCAGCCCAGCAGTCCCACATGGGGTTCAGCCCATCCCTGTGTTCACAGATTTCCACTGCAGGTTGAATCAGGATGGCTTTTATCATGATGTAATGTATTTTTATTGCGGTACTAGAACAAATGTATCCTTTAAATTATGTGATTAGTTTCAGTACAGCTCACTCTCCAGAATAGCTATCATAAAGCGTGAGACTTTGAAAGCATTGCCAAATTTAAATTTAGACTTCAGTCTATGATTTCACGTCAAAAATTTATGCACAGCCTCATTTGTCAGGCAGCATTATTGATTTTATAATGTGTAATGTTTTTCTTATTGAAAAAGTGTTCCCAGGCCTGAGCTTATTAACACAGTGTTGATTACTCTTTGGGGGCAAGCAAACGGTTTTTCCATTTATTAAAGATGATAAGAAATGGGAAATCATGGTTTTTATATACACATTATGTGAATGAAAATTATGGTTACTGATTAAATAATATGAGGCTTGAAAATTAAAGCATAACACAATGCTTCCCCTTTATAAAGTTGCATAAGTTGCCAGAAAGTCTGCCTGTATTTTACACACCTACTAGTGCTACTTTCCCCTCTTTTTTACTGCAAACAAAGTTTACATAAAAGCACAATACTGCATATGTCTTTTGAGCAATTCCTGCACCAACTAAAGTGATAACTCTGCTTGAAGCATCATCACCATGCCCACAGTGAGCAGATTCAAACATGCCAGAGGATTATAGTTTTTGTAAGGAATAAACAGCAATGGAGCAGAAAACTGGTAAGAAATCTAAAACTGAAGCTTGGGGTTTTTTTTTNTCTCAAGTAAATCTCTTGGTAACTGAATAAAGAAGCAAGCGGCCTTCTCTCTTTAACGGCACATCCTGTAGGGTTATAATGATAGAAACTGCATAATGCTGCAATAGTGTAAGATGGCAATATTAAATCAATGAGGTACAGATCAAGCTTCTGGCCGTATTGGAGTCAATGTCTAAACACCTCTGACTTCAGTATGACCAAGATTTGTTATTTTTCTATGACATTGCTCAGCAGGTACTCAGTCCTGCTTACCCTGAGGTGTGCTCAGTTCTCAGTTCCTGAAATACTCAGATGAAGATCCAGATAGAAGAGATGCTCAGTTCATGTTTTTCCCTAAAAGCTGTCTTATTTGCACATTCTGGTTTTCACTAGGGAAATTGCTGGCAGTGGCTCCTGTTATGTAGTGTAAACACATAAATAAGCTTTGCAGCAATTAATATTGGTCAAGTTTCAAGACTATCCCCACATCTCCACTCTTTTGGAATCCATTATCAACTTTTTCATTATTAACACACCACTTAATTTGGTTTTATAGACTGCCTATAAACTCCTTATATTATGCCATGTTCACATTTATATCCCAAGTCTTTCTTCTCCCAGAGGAGTCTGTGGAAATACGTGCTACTTTCAAAACATGTAGCACTGGGCTATTATGTTGCAGGGTTGATAGTGGCTGAATAGGCAACTTCTTAGAAGTAATTCTCCATGTCCTCTCCTCCTTGATAGCTCAGAGTCTAGGTCTCCTCTGGAGAATTAGTGGCAGATGGTGGTAAAGCTGAAATTAGCTGAAATCTTGCACTCTTCCAATGATTATCTTCCTCTCTGGAATGCAAAACAAGGGTAGATATCTCCCTTGAAGGAAGCTGATATGGGTCTTGGGCGGGCACAGCAGGGAATTCATTACAGTATCTTCTTGTGAGTTTTCAGCCTCCTCTCCCGCTTAAGTCCACTTGGATTTTTAATTATCTTTCAGATCCTCTTTTCATTTTGCTCACTCAGAAACACAGAATAAAGCCTACCCCCTGTTTGCCATCCAATTCACTCACAGTCTTCTATCGTAATTATTGTACTATAATCCTCTCTCTCTGTTTTAATCCTTTTCCATAGTCAGTTTATTTCAGAATTAGGATTCTTATCCTTTGATCTATTAATTTACAGTTTAACCTTATGCTCTCTTTCTGCTTTTTATTTGGGGCATTACTGAGGATTGCCTAAGTGGGGAGGAGAAAGCAGAGCAGGGCCGTTGTATTACACATTAAGGATCTCTAAAAGTAAGGCATTAGGGGAGTCCTCCTAAGGGATGGCTACTGGGAGAAAAATGCAATTTGGATTTGGATTTGAAAGCTAAGCAGAGTAGGGAAGCTAGAAATGAAAGAGCTGGGCAACATTACTCTGATGTTCGTTCATTGAACGAAACATCTTATGGTTAAATTTGCTGAACAATTTCAAATAAAACACAGCTGATAAATTTTGAAAAGTAAAGCTTCCCCATCCTCAACATACACACCACACTCTGTAAGCTGTTTTGATTTTTTTTTTTCCAAAGTGAATAATCTGGCTTTGGTTTGAAGTGCTTAGGATTAAAAAACTTCTTTTTTTTTTTNATGTTGTGTTGGATTTTTCTTGTTTTTAACTCAAAGTCAGGCACGGGATTTAAATACTCAGCTTTCCTTTTTTTTCCTTTTCTTTTTTTTTTTAA
>VXBW01007089.1:1474481-1486468 GCA_013400375.1 Thinocorus orbignyianus
GAATGAAGTGAAACTTCAAACTGAACAAAACTTTTCCTTTCAAGTTGAAAAATCTATTCTTTGCAGGAGCCTCTTCATGTATCGGAGGTAGCAAGCTTAACAGCAATATTGTTTAATAGAAAATTAGGGAGTGCACAAAAAGTGAGAGACAGAATAGTTGCCTGAGTGGACCAGACAGAAGGAGCACTACACACTTAAGCAGGTGGACCTAGCAGAAGTACTGAGCCATTCCAGAAATTTACGGCTCATTTTCCTCATTTTCTTTCAGGTGCAGCTGTTGGTCTCCTCTTTTAGGAGTGAAGAGGCAAGTAGTGAGGGTGAGATAAAGGAACTGGTCCATGTT
The DNA here is from genome assembly GCA_013400375.1 of Thinocorus orbignyianus. NCBI lineage: Eukaryota > Metazoa > Chordata > Aves > Ciconiiformes > Thinocoridae > Thinocorus > Thinocorus orbignyianus. The sequence goes on from VXBW01007089.1 coordinate 1,474,825, forward strand.
TGGATATCAGAAATATCCATAAGGGTTTTGGGAAACCTGAGCTAAAATACTACTTTCACTGCAGAATTCCCACATAAGTGCAAGAAGGATACCCCATGATTCAGTTTCTATCCTCCGAAGTGGGAATAATATATCCTTTGGTCAGAGTGATATTGCAATAGGATAAACCCATCAGTAGAAATAAGGCATCACAGAGGAAGATGCCACTGAAAAAAATCACTCAGGATTATTAACTTCACCTGGTCTCAGCAACAACCTGTGCGGGATGCGGTGTCTTCTCACTGCAGTGTACAAGTACACATTTGAAGAACCAATAATTGTGAAATCACGGAATCGTCAGTGTTGGAAGGGAGTTCTAGAGATCATCTAGTAAACTCCCCTGATAAAGCAGGATTGCCTAGAGTACATCAATGTGGGACTTTTTTGAGGAAAAAATAAAATACAAAAGGAAAAAAAGAAAGTTGCAGTCTGTATGAAAATGAGAGTAACAGCTTCTTAGGAATTTCTGCAATCTGTCATGTAAATAAAAAAGATAGAGACATCTGCAAAGAACTTCTAGTACATATGGGGACACATTTCAGATTGTCTACCCTGCACCCAAAACATTGCACTGTGTTCCTTTGCATATTGGTGTGTTAGCAGCAAGTGAAAGTGAGAAAAGCTGCAGTCACCAGCCTCAAATTGATTGCATAAATCAAGTGTACATCAAAGTTTGCCCTTTATGACTTTATTATTAGTCCACCTGACACACAGTGCTCTACAAGTATGTGCCAAGAGGTGAGAAAAGAGTCACACTCCTCTACTGGAAGAAACCAGTTTGACAAAATATCAGACAGAAAAAAAAGATTTGCTTCAAAACCAGCTCTTTGCAAGCTGTGATTTTTCCCAAGGGGAAAAATAAAAAATCATGCATTTGCTTATCCAGATAAAAATGGTGCCATTTCCAAAAATATAAAATCCCTGAAAAAATGAAAATATAACAGTGAATCAGCTCCTTTTAAGTTACATCTTCAAATTTGAAAAAAATGTTGTGGTTTAATCTTAAAAAGCCTTGCCTTTAGTGAATTGTAAATATCTTTAATCATCACAGAAAATTCCAGTTGTATTTCTTCATTTATCTGGTGCTTTTTTTCAGGTCATCGTAATGTCTAAAAGTACTGATGCTATGATGAATTGTGATGCTACAATAGATGTATAAGAAAGAAATCAGGAAGAAATTCTTTAGAGTGAGGGTGGTGAGACACTGGCCCAGGTTGCCCAGAGAAGTTGTGGGTGCCCCATCCCTGGAAGTGTTCAAGGCCAGGCTGGATGGGGCTTTGAGCAACCTGGTCTCGTGGGAGGTGTCCCTGTAAAGGGCAGAGGGGTTGGAACAAGATGACCTTTAAGGTCCCTTCCAACCCAAACTATTCTATTATTCTATAAATACATATGTAAAAATTTATTGTCAGATATGAAGCTTTTCTGGTCCTTACCCTCTTTGGTGTGATATTCTGCTGTAGTGATGCCAGTGGTCAACGCACAGTAAAATGACCTCTCTTTCTGTATACAAACTGCACATCATTTTTCATATTTTTGTCACAGTTGTTATAAGCATTAAAGCAGGTCCCTAGATTTTAACTACTTGAAAACTGCTGGCAAAGACAGAGAACTCTGCTAAATCTTGAAGCTGACTGTGACTGGCGGTTCTGTGCCAAGTGGTCTTTATGAGCATGAGGAAGCATTTCGTTGAGCAGCATTTGCTTTTTCTCCTCTGAAAAGAATGTTGGTGGTCAACTGTTTTTTTGTATATTGTTCTGTGGCAGCTGGAGAACCATTAACAGTGCATATACCCCTGCTTTATAGTGTACAGCCACTCAAGGAGATGGGAAAAGATGCCCTGTAGTCTAGCCCATTATTAATGTGTCTGCTTCTTTGAAAGGTCAACCTATTTTAACGATCAATTCTGTGCGAGAAATGTTTTTTGAAATGAGTGCTGTGATATTCTTCTGATTTTGATTCTCTTAACCCCCCTGTAAAGTAATAGAGGTATAAATATTAAACATCCCATTTCCTTTGCAGCTTGGATTGATTAGGGGTAGAATTCTCACAGCCAATGTGATTCATTCTCCAAAACCAAAGAAAATCACTCTGTGATAGAATAATAGAGTACAACAAAACAGATTAAGACAAACGAGATCACTGGTACCAGCCCCCAAATGTGAATTCCTGTGGTGTCAGGATTGAGGCAGCTGTTGTGCTTAAGGGAGAGCTGTGGGTTTGGTCCCACAGCCCATGCTTTCTGTTCCTTACTTTAATCCTTCTCTGGTAGATTTTCCACTAGAATCTTATACTTGGACTTTAGTTTTGCACTTGGGGTCAGATAATCAAAATTTCTGAGTGGAGATCTTTGTAGGCTCAAAAATGTGTAGGGTGGGTTTGATTGTGAACCAGGAGTTAATAATGAAAAGAGGAAGTTTTATTGAACGCTAAGTTTATTCATTCTTTGCTAAAGGACGCACTTGGTCAGAAAAACTGAATGGAGCATTTTTCTACAAGTACAAATACTTTTTATCTCTTTTTATTTTTTTGTATTTGTTTGTTGCAAAAAATGGCTCTGCTGGCTTAGCTTCTTTGAGTGGAGTGTAATTTAACAGTATTTGTCCTGTCTGTTATGAGAATCTCAGGATCAGGTTGCATGCCAGGGCAGCAGTGAAATTGTTCTAATGAATATACTCATTCAGCTGTGGAATCTATTGTACAACCAAATGGTAATTGTCTGACTTCCAGAAATTGTCTGACAGACGGAGTTGTTTGAAAATGTGTTCTTTCCTCTTTTATTTTCAAATTCTTAGGCATGAACACCTTTATTTCTTTTCAACTGCTTGTATTTATGTTCCTAAATCTATATGACCTAGAAACCTTCTCTTACTTTAGTTCAGTACGTTTCTTATGCTTCAGTTGCTTGAGACATCTGAAAGTGATGTAGAGTGATGAACAGATATTCTTCATACTGTAATTGGGTATACTCAGGAAAAAAAGCAACCTGAATATGTAAAAACTGAATGGTTTCAGGTAGTACAGATTATCTGCTAAAAGTAACATCTGACTGAAAGATGGTGGGGAAGAATTAAAATACCCAATTATACATACAATATTTTTCACTGTTGCTCACTGTGTATGTTGTTGTGACAGGGTCATGCTGAAAACAAAGAAAAAGCCATGAAAGATGCTTCATGGGTTATGCTGCCTAGTACCGTACTGTCGAAGTTACATTTCTGTTAAAATATAGGAATGGTTGTTTTAACTAATGGGAAGGACACATATGAAATCACTCACAATTTGGAGTACCTCTAAGGTTTATCTATATGTATGTAGAAAATGGTATATAAGAGCGGCCACCATCACAAGAACATGAACCTGTTGGAACGAGTCCAGTGGAGGGCAACAAAGATGATCAGAGGGATGGACCACCTCTCCTGTGAATACAGGCTGACAGAGTTGGGGTTTTTCAGCCTGGAGAACAGAAGGTTCTGGCAATACCTCATAGCAACCTTCCAGTAACTAAAGGGACCTACAGGAAAGATGAGGAGGGACACTAAGAGGGAGTGTAGTGATAGGATGAGGGGCAACATTTTTAAACTGGAAGAGGGGAGATTTAGATTAGGTATCAGGAAGAAATTCTTTAGTGAGGGTGGTGAGGCACTGGAACAAGTTGCCCAGAGAAGTTGTGGATGACTCATCCCTGGAGGTGTTCAAGGCCAGTTTTGATGGGCCTTTGAGCAACCTGGTCTGGTGGGAGGTGTCCCTGCCCAAGGCAGGGGATTGGAACTCAATGGTCTTTAAAGGTTCCTTCCAACTCCAAGCATTCTGTGAGTCTGTGATTCTGTATGTAATCTCTTTCTCTCATGCATACAAACCACACATAAATGCGTATGCTTATGTAGATATGCACGCACACATATCTGCATATACTAGATAATTTATTTTTCATGAAAAGTTTTTCATTGTAACACCAGGAAATCAACTACCCTTTTGTACTATGAAGACATGTCTTGATACGGCTAGAAATGATACAGTTTCCTACATTGTAAGGTCGATGGGCCCTGATATTTTCTCAGTCCAATTATCACTATGTTTGGTGGGTATTTTCTCCATCTTGAATACTTTGCCTGGCTAGCATGCCAAGGAGGAGATTGCGTGTTGATAATGGGTTTTAGGTGCTGTAGCCATTTGTTTAGGAACTGGATTAAAGTCACGAGCTTATTTCATGTTATTGCCCAACATGTAGCTGTCAGAATAATAACTTTAAATCACATCCTAATACATAGTAAGACGGAGATGAAAGATTTCCTATTTCAGCACTGGCTTCTATGGTTTTTTACGCTTCCTCGCATCTTCAAAATATTTGTAAGTATTTAAAGCCAATTAAAATGATGATTGAGCTGGGTGATACGAGAAAGAAAAAGTTTCAGTCACATTTTTTTTAATGATTTCTCAGTGAACCTCTGCAAGGTTTGTCTTTCCTAGAAATACAATGGAGGGGAAGACGGATTGCTCTGGGATTGGTAATATGATATAGAGTCTTTTATTTCTGCATTGTCAGTACAATGCCAGTCTAAGTCTCTGTGACTAAAAGTTGTAACCATCTGATGGCTCTTCAATGGGCTATTGGAAATGAGTTTCATGGTTCCAGTTTCCAGCAGTGAGCCATCCACATTAGAAAAGCCATCATTGCACTCGGCAGTACTAATTGGCACCCTTGTCACCAGCCGGGGACTATAATAGGCTGATGGTAGTCCCTTCAGATCAGAGCTTAGGAACATTGCTGTTGAAGCTTTTATTCCTGCTCCCTGTGCAGTACATTTTTTTTTGTGGACAGACAGAGACATTTCCAGAGCTGTCAGGCTGGTACTTTTTCCCACAAGTTACTACATTCTAACGAAAAACGTTTAGTCAAAAAAAAAAAAAAAAGCAGCAGAGATTTATAGCAGGTTTTTGTTTTAATTTTAAGTACTGCATTTTCAATTATAACATTTAGAGCCTAATAGGACTTCCTATTTTTTACACTTAAGTGTTGATAATTTTGCAGAACATCATTAAAACCATGCACTATCTTAGGATGTGGTTTTCACAGTGTCACAGAATATTATCTTCTTAATGTGTTCTTACTGCATCCTTTTGAGACTAGGACACCTAGTTTTGTCATTTTAGAAAACTGAAATAAGGGATATGGACAGATATCCCCTTCCAGATCCGAATGCACTGGTTTGTAGAAACCTCTGTCCTCAGTTGCCCTCCTCCTAGAAGTTACTGACTCCACTAATGCTCTGGCAGAGCAGTTTGTATGAATGTCCTCCGTGTCACTCTAGGGAAAATCAGACTAACTGTTTCAGACCACCCAATTATTCTACTAGAAGTAGCCTTGCAAATTTTGCCTGAAGGCAGTTGGAGAAATTTCATACAAACTTTCAGCAGCATTTACTCAAGCTCAGTAAATTCTTGCTATGTGTGATGATGAGGTCCTAATCTCCTCTTCTGACAAAGATGGGACCAAGAGAGAAAGCTTTTCCAGACTGGAGGCACAAGAAATCTTGGTAAGGTCTCTAGGGCAAAAAACAGGTAAGGCCCAGTTCAGTAGGTTACATTACGAATATGAATATTTCTTCATTAAGGATATGAATATTTTTTAAGGTCAACAAGATGATTTACATATTTAATCTCAGGTACTTACTTTGGTGAAGTGCATTTTAAAGTAATAAAATAAATTAAAAAACTATTAAAATCATTAAAAGAATAGGAACACTCCTTGAGAGGGTGACTAGGAGGGAAGAGGCAGAGCAAGAGAGAAAACAAGAAAGAAAGGGAAAGAAAAAGACAGAGAGAAGAAAGAAAGAGAAAAAAAAAAGATAAAAACCTTTCATTTCTACTCTTTTACTGAAGCCAAATGTTAAGATTCTGTAATGTTTCAAAAATTAGTTTTACTTTCAATATTTTGCCTGTGATCAGAGTTGCAAGTGCCAAAACTCTATGAGAAAAGCTGTTTTAATGTTAATTTTGGCCACGGACAGAAGCAGAAGTGTGAAAAATCTCACCAGCAGCAATCTTTCACATTACATTTCTTTCCAGTTTGAAGTTTCAAGCAGTTAGGATTAACACTTGATTTTGGATCCTAATCGAAATTGAACCTGAACCTTTTCAGGTACTGTCATCACTAATTAGGAGAGCTGAGTCTGTGTTTACATAATAATAAATAGCTATTGAGAGCTACTTCTGAGAGGATATGAGTTCCAATGAACTTCCACTGCATCACTCGTTCAGCAAAGTATGATAAATTAAATTGTGGAAGTCAATACCACAAACTCTAATCAGGGTGAAAATGTTGTGGTTATAAGAGAGACCTTTTATACTCTTAACTGCTTAGGTCCTTTTATGGTGCTTATAACTGTGATATCTGAACAATACCTGTGATCTCTTTGTGTCTTCTTTTCCAGTCATTGGCATTCATTAAGAAGGAATCTGACAGTTTGTGTTCTAATAATTATGATGCAGTAAAGAGTAATTATAGCTTTTTATTATTAAGCAGTCTATGTTATTAATGAGAACAGTAGCTGAAAAAAATATTTATGAACTGCCTGTGAATTTGCTTTCAATTAAAAAAAAAAAAAAAGGATGGCAAGTAGCTTCTCAGAAGAGGAGGAACCTTCTGGTATCCGTGGTTTTACAAAACCACCAGCTGCGAATTTTCATATTTCTTCTGGTGTCTGTGCCATTGATCACTATATGAACTGGGATAATGAACTAAACAAAACATATAATAAATAAAATATCTAATAAATATATAATAATACAAAGTACCTTAGAAATGAAGTCCACCTTCATACATACAAGGCTAAAGAATTAAAAAGAGACTGTCTCGTACCAAAAAGGAATAAAGACTGTAATATCTTTTCATTATGAGAGATGTCTGAATTACTGAGTGATATAAATTGGTGTCTTTTTTTCTAGAAACTATTATACAGCGCATATTGTATGTCAAAGAATCTATACGTGTGCCTAGACCTGCTTTTCCTATAAATTCATCAGTTGAAAGATGATTGATAGCATTTTGTCATTTTGAATCAGGTTCACTGCTGACGCTGATCAGCTTTATTGAGGTTAGGGAAGGCATGGTATCCTGCGCCATCTGGAGATCCATCTCCTTTAGCGAGCCCTGTAATTACACATGGTTGGCTGTGCGATTGGAGCATTTGCTGTCATCTGCTGCTACTTATCAATATCTTGCCTCCAACAAATAAATTTTTCTTCCACTGGAATGGACACTGGGAATAAGTTCAACAGCATATTTTTATAATAGCTAGACCTAAGATGCAGTAAAACCCTGCCTATGATGTAGTAAAAGAGATTTATTTACCTCTGAGTCTTTCTACTGACCATAACTAAGTGAAAAACTGTCTTCAGAACAATTCAGCATCAGATTCATCATAGATTCAAGAAACCCTATTGAAGCCTCACAGATTCACTGTTGAGGATTGTTTTGTTTGGAGAAAGTTTTGTCTTTACACAGTGCACTCATTTATTTATAAATATATAAATGTATGAGAGCTGAGATCTTCAGCTGAGTGGTTGCATGCACATAGAAATTAATGGAAGCACATCAGAAGGACTTTCCTGATATACCAAACCCAAGAAAGAGGAAGTGAAAGAGAAGATGGCTCCTTGTGGAGGACTGCTTCTGTCTTGGTTTTCAGTCTCACGGTACAATGCTGAAATGCTGATTCAGTTTGAGGGTTTTTTTTTAAAAGATACTACACTGGAAGGAATGGACCACCTCTGAAGGATACTTTTGGACTACAGAATAAAATAGAAGTTCAAACAGCGTTTAGAAAGCTACGTTTCCAAGCTATGCTATGTGCTGTTATAGTAGCTTCCACCAAAGTCAGACATTTTCTGCTAACAGGTTCTTGGGTAGTACTGGAATATTGCCCATCCTCATGTTGTGATCGAGCTGCATGCTGACACAGCTTGCTGCTGTGGGATGCAAACAGGATATCACACAGGAGTCATTACCAATTCAGATATTTTTCCTAAGCAATATCTTAGTCTTTGTCATTAAAATACCACCATCTGAAACTAGTGTTACTCAAGCCTTACTGGTACTATATTACTCGTGTTTCATCAATGAGATCTTTGCAACAGTATCATGTTATTTACATCATGTGGCAGAAAGCTCATCTTCACATACACAAAGTCAATGTGGTGCCACAGAGAGTCAATGGTGGCTGGGAGGGCCCAATAACACTATACTCCAGCTACTCCTAAACCCATCACAGGAACCATCAGCTAATCAGAGACCCATCTCCACAAAGAATAAAGGAGTACAGTGGTACAACAGATCTGGGGGGGAACCAGTGCCCACAACTGTAGTCAGACCACAGGCCAGAGGGCTCATGCGTCTGTGTTGCCAGCATCTGCAGAGACTGAAGTGAGTGGATTACAGTGCCAGCATCTGGAATAAGATCTGGTATTGATGCCAGTGTGTGGGCACTAGCAAACATCAATCCTCACCAGACAGGGAGTAGGTGAAAGGACCTGGGAGGCAAGGAGGTGTGTGTGTCTTTAAGGGTGAGACCACAGGAACAGTTGACTGTTGGAGGAACAAGGGGAGTCCTGACCAGCTGACAGAGACCCTGGGGCCTGAGGGTGGTGGAAGACACAAGTGTGTGTGTGTGTGTCTGTGCAGTAGGCAGCTGGAAAGAGCTAGGATCCATGATCAACAGGATGGACTATGTGTCTAATCTCAGTTACTAGAGGGACCCGCAGTCCATATATATTGGTGCATGCAAGAATGTACCAGCAGCAGGAGTGGGTCTGTGATCCCAGGGTTTGTCTATCCAGCTTCTGCAACTGAAGAAGCTGAGACTCAAGTGCAGCTACTGAGAGGACTGAATGTCTGAGCCTGTTTGCTGGAGGGATTCACACTGCACATGTGTTGTGTATATACCTCTCTATATATCTCTCTGTAGATAATCCTACTACAGCCCTGCCTCCTGCTCAGCTGGTGAGTAGAATAGGATGAGGCCATTGGTGCTGGGTTTTTGTGCTTTGAATGTGTCTCTGTGTGTTGATCTGGGTGGGCATCTCTGTATATAAGTGTGTGTTCGTGTGTCAACTAAGTGTGTTTATGTTCATATGCCCACTGGGAATACAGGTTGAGCCTTGACTGAACATGGGCGAAGGAGCTGCAGCAGCTTTGCCTCTTTGCTGAATCCCTAACATTAAGGACTTTCAATTGGTGGCTAGCAATACACTAATGACTAATATTTTTTGGTAAAGCAAAGTGAGAGAAAAATTAAAATGAAAAAAAAGTGATGGACACCGGAGAAGAGAATGGCTTTCCTCTGAGGCCACCTTAAACACTGGCTAAGGAGAATGGGACTTGGAAATCTGCCTTTAGGTTTTAGTTGTTATTGGTGTTTGTTATTCTGTACATTATTCTGACAGTGGCTGGATTTTTTCCAGTCAACTAGGGGTCTCATCTTAAATTTTGGGTATTTTCTCCAGCTGAGGGGAACTACTGCAAGGTGAGTGAAATGCCACGTATGTGAATAGGTGGACTTACAGGAAAAAATGAAGATTTGGAACATTTCATTCCAAAAAATGAAGACTTAGGTAGTAGTTTTCTGAATGCTGTGTGCTTGCTTATTCTTTATGTCTTGTGGAAGAAGTATTTTACTGTAGAATGTTCTGCAAAGTTGTTGTGCTTCTCTTCTCACATGAAAATCCTTGAAAACCACAAGACTTGTGTTTTTGATAGGATTCTGGGGAGTGTGATAGGACTGGAGGAGCTGGGTTGATGGCACTCACTTCAGAGCCAAGGCATTGACCTACTGTGATCACAGCTGCCACATGTTCTCTTATTCCATGCAAGGCAATTCAAAGCAGCTTATCTCTCAAGAAGAGTATTTACTTTGAGTGCTTCATTCTAAAAGTATGGCGAGAATAGTTACTGTGAGAAGTGGCTACTCCTGTGTAAGGTGTTTTTTTTTTTTCATATCGAAAGTCTCAGCAAGTTTCTGGTGAGTATTCACCAGAAAGATTTTACAAGATCACTGGTATCTATACATGCTTAATGACACCCTTCAAGGATGTGCTTTGAAATGAACCCACATGTTGAAAGTCATGACCTAAATGTTTAATACGGATATCAGTGTCTCATACATAATTAGGCAAAGACATTTGTGTTTAAGGGAATCAAAGGAAATACATGATTAGCAGAAGATCTTGTGAGCAATAACATGGAGAGTCTTAGTGGACTCAACTCACTGGAATGGGGAAAGAACAAACATCTTCAGTGGGGTACAGCCAGAACAATTACTTTCTTTCGGATAATGCTCTGCTTGTGCGAGTCAAATTCTTCACAGTTTCTGCACAAATAAGTGCAAAAGAATGAGTGGTCATGATGTGATTCCCCTCTGCATTGGCCCAGGTGAACTAAAGATGTGGATGCAATAAACAGCTCTTTTGTGTGCTGAACACCTGAACATTGTAACAGGAGACATTCAGAGAAGTATTTTTTTTCTCTTGTTTTTGGAGCTCATGAAATTGGTCTAAAGAAGACATATATACTTTCACAATATTTAAGAGAGTGATAAGCAGAAAGTTTTTGAAGAAAATAGCCTATTTGGAAGAAACCCTTAGATATATCCAAAAGGTTTTTTGTGTACCATCTTCCTTTCCCGCACAAGTGAAATACTGGGTCAGGGATGAAACATATTTTCAGAATAAAACTAACCACTGCTAGAGAATGCACTTGCTCTCTTTCCATTTACCAAGGATTGTCTTCCTCCTTTACTTTGGTCATAGCTGCCTCACCTCTTTACTCCTTTTATTAGAAGGGAAACACAAGCTGATGGATTTGCTTGAACCGTATTCTGCAAGCACATCCTCTGGAGATATTGCATGGAGCCTATCACATGCTCAGGAGGTGATCCGGGTAGAAGTTGACTTTTTTCTACTCTGCTAGCACTTTTCTGGTGGGAGTAGTCACCTGATCTGTCTTATCTGAGACTGTAGCACAAGTCATGAACTGACCATGCTTGCTATTGGAGAATCGCCATCTCTTAGGACATCTGCTATTATTACAAGATACTAAAAGTTTTCCACACAGTATTCCGGGCTACATATACAACAAGGTCTTCCTTAAGTCCTTTCTGACTTGGGTTGATTCACTTTATGGAGATAAGAGAATCCTTTGTTCTCAAGCAGCTGCCATTTATCAGTGTTTCTCAACGTGTGTCCTATAGACCATAGTCGGCTTGTAAGTCCTTAGGTGGGGGTCTGAAAAATGGCATTAAAGCCTTACCTTTTAACTCCATATAAAATTATTCCCGTACACCAGGGTGAGCAAGCGAACAAATAAAAGGCGAAACTACAAACAAAAAATAAAGATTCAGAAACTAGTCAGCTAAAAATAAGACTAAGAAAATACCATAAAAGGTGATGTATGAGCCGTTTTTTTTTTTTTTTTAAAAAAAAAACACTAGATGATCTTTTGTTTAGGAACAAAAAATAAAAATAAAATGAAGAAGCACTGATTTAGATGATGTTGAACCATGTCACAGGGATTCAAAACCAGCAATTTTTCTTTCTTCTTCTTTTTTTTTTT
>VXBW01007089.1:1486496-1511584 GCA_013400375.1 Thinocorus orbignyianus
TTTTTTCCAAATCATGTCAGTTATTGTGGAAGATAGTGACTGTGAACTGGGAAAGAGAAGAAAAGCAGAAAGGCCAAACCACTGACTCAAGGCCTGAAGTGATGCTAGAAGTCTATGATCAGTTGACAAAATTCTTCTGTTTGGTGATCCTGTTTTTAGCTTTTGTTTTAAATCCATAGTGATTGCCACTACCTGCCAAAAGCCTGGCGTTGCTTCCCCACTGGCATCTTCATAACCAATCAATACCCAATATGTGCGACTGTGCTGTATTACCCACTGAAAAACGAGCTGTTCCTGCAAGGAACTCACGAGTTTTGTCTTTATTTCAGTAATTACCTCACAAGTTTTTCCTTCCACCATGTGAGAACAGTTCTGCCCCGTGGGCTGTTCTCTCTTCTTAAGCAGATAACGCTGCGTGTGTGCTATTACTGCTCCATCTGTAGTGCTCCTGCCACATACAACTGACTTGACTAAGGACAGGAGCAGGGGGCCTACCAGGGAGAATGCCAACAACAGAATTAAGACATAACATGTTTGTTTTTCTTCTCATTGCTCTGATTTTTATCTTCTTTTCCTTGGTGAGCAGTTTCTTTTCCTTCCTGCTAACTGCAATTTCCCCCCTGCATTTCTCCAGTGATGCTCACCACCCTGGGCTCATGGAGTTTGTTCAATCTGGAGAGCTGATTCTTTTTTGGGAGGTTGCTTGCCAAACAAGTTTTCCCAAGTTCTCAGAGCTCTGCATGTAACTGAAGTAATTACGGGATTAAGCTCATTAATAATATGCATAGGAAAATCACTCTTGTTACAGAAGGAGCTCTGGAAAAGGGAGAGATATTTAAATGTCACCGGTGTGAATTTCTGTATATATCTCTGTGTGTATGTGTACATTTATGACATATGTATGCATTTTTATGTGTGTATGCCTGATGTATATATACACTGTGGTAGCTGCTGTTACAAAGTGCTGTTTCAGATGGAGCACTTATTGATAACAACTCTAAACCTCACTCCATATACTGTAAATTCTTTTAACACCCTGTGCTTACACAGTACAGCAGATTGCACATTCATTACGTGATGACACATGAAATAAGACATGGATAACAAGACTCAATTCTCTGTACATTTACACTGGTTTCCCCTTTTTTTTTACCATGTTTTTTTTTTTTTTTTTTCTGTGGATTTACTGAGCTTGTTGCTGTGAGGTCTGCAAAAGATACACAGCCCTTAGTACATTCAGAACAAACCATGAGGAAATTCAAGTGATCTCAAAAGCGAGGAGGAGTGGGAAGCAAAAGCTAATACTTACACAAGGCTGTGCAGATGGGGGCAAGGGGTAGGACTCCACGATGTGTGTTAAAAATTGCATATCACTTTGGGCATGCATGCACACACGCAGACAACATTCATTATCATTGATGGGGCCATAGTAATTATTACAATGAGTTTTAATAGTGAGGTAAAAATTAGACCTTTGCAGCCATAGTAATAGTCTTTAATGTAACAAAATCAGCCCAGATTTTCAATGGAAGCAGCAAGATTGGATTTTAGTTATTCATCTGCTCAGTTGATAATATACCACTGCATAGAGCGATGCTTCAAAAAGGGTTTTGTGTCACAAGTCTATTTTGGTCTGTTCTCACCGTGGCGTCTCATGGTGCCTTCTTATTAAGTCAAATTTTTTTCTTTTTTTAATCTCAGACTAAATGTGATTTAAATATTCCTCACAGGTGTTATCTGAATTAAAAAGAATGACTACTGCTAGTAGTGTGCTTTCTTCTTAATAGCACAATGCACACAGCTTCTTCTGCTCTCCATCTTATGCTGCATGCTGCTTAACTGTGCCTTTTAAGGTTTCATCAATTCCTACTGACACTTTACTGATAAATAGGTCGTTCAGAAATTCAACTGCATCCTAGTCTGAAGGGTTATGATGCTGAGAGGATACTGAATCATTTCCTTGGTCTTTCTTTCACCTCCCACAGCAGGCAAATCCCACCCAGTAAATCTTCAGTGAATGGATTATAAATATTAAGAAATTCACAGAAGTAGATTAAATTTCCTGTGAACAGGGGAAGGAGGCACAGCTGGATATTCTCCCTATCTAAACTCAGACTTGACAACTGGATGGGGGTGACTGCCCACCTCTCCTGAAATGCAAAGGATGAAGATGCTCACTTTCCCCAGATATGTGGTTTAAAGTTGAGCCAACATTTTCTGGAGCTATTTTGCAAACACAGTGGAAGCCAAACACCTCTTCCGGGTGTATCCTGAAACAGGCTTCTGCCTTGAGCACGTGAGCTGAGGGATGGGTGGTGCTTCTCACAGTGTAGTTCAGTGTCCTGATGGATGGGAAGAGAGGGAGCAGAAGGACTGCTACAGCCTTGGTGTAATGTCAACCTCACATCCTGCTCCTCTCTGCTGTCTCCATTCTTGGAATAATATTCCTCTGGGTGCGTCTCTTACATCAACAAATGAGAGAAGATGCAGAGGTCCATGGTGGCATGGTGCCAACACCCCTTCCTTCTCAGAGAAGAGGACAGTCGACAACTGAGCAAAACCACCTTCAACAGAATAATTTACGTTTATGTTTATGTAGATTAAGGTAAACCTAGTGATGTCTCACCAGCACAAAAAAAAAGTCCATTTTCTTCTGTTCTGCATTTCTTCCCATGTTGTTACAGGATGTTTCTTGCCATAACATAGTCCTCAGGGGATCGTCTAGACAGCACTATGCCAGTGTGTTACATTCTGTACCACTTGTGCCATAAATTGCACTGAAACTTTCTAAATTTTGATTATTAATGACCTTTAAAACTAGTTATTGGACTTCTGCTTTTGTGGGGATTCCATAAGTGTCTTTTCACATGCAAACCTAAACTGATAAGAGCTCACTTAGATAAATCTATGTAGTAGTCTAGCATATTGTAACTTTTAACAAATTACATTGATTTATTGCCCTTATTGATTCACTGATGTACGTGGAATGATCTGATTTCATGGACTTCTTTGTGAGCAGGGAGAGAAGGGGGAAACAAAGGCCTTTTATTAGTATCAATTTTTCTATGAAGCTATAAATGGTGAAATGCCAAGATGCAATGTGTTCTGGTGATATATTGGATACAATTAGATTGAACAATGACTTGCTTATAAATCAAAGTAAAGGAGAAAGCATAAACCATTCCTAACCAAGTGACCATAGAGATTTGGAGACAAAAGGAGGAGCACGGTTGTTTTTCCCATGATTGATACTAATTTTTTGTGTGTCTTTGTTAGGCATGAATAACAAGAGTATATCTAAATTATTTCACCTTGATGTGCTCTTCCTTTAACAGTTTTAGTATTGATTTATTATCATTTTATTAAGTACTGGTATATATTTAGAACCTTAGTCATACATGAAAAAAACAATAGAAACCTGAACAATACTTCCCCCCCCCCCCCCCGAAATACCATTGAGACAAAAAACACAAGAAGTAAGGAGATTTTTCCTTTTCTGTTAGTTTTCTGTCAAATAACAGGTAAAAGAAAAGAAATTCACATTTATAACTTAGTCAGCAAATTTGATTCCCGGGACAACGTGTTCTAATGCAGATGTATAATCAGTTCTGTCCTCCCTCTCTTGAAAGCAGGGCATCGTGCTGTGATATAGCACAATAAGCTGGTAAAAATAAAGGACTTTTTGCCTGAAATAGTCTATTTTAAAGACAGGATACAGTAAATTACTTTATTATTGAATCATGCATCATATGCTACTATATAGACCTTGTAAACCTTAATGTGGATGAAGTTGACAACATAATGCATCTGCTTGTTTTATCAATTCCTTTTTTTATTAATTTGAGGCTTTTTGACATGAAAAAAACAAGCACAAATTTATGATAAAGGCATCAAAAATAATGGCAGTTAGAGACCTGGGCCCTATTTCTGATCCTACTGAAGATTTACTGCAGAAATATTACCTAAGCCACTATCTTCAAAGTTCATAGACGTTAAGTTTGGATCACTTTTACGATCATCTCATCCAATCTTCTCTATAACATAGGCAAATAACTTTTTCAGGGATTTCTACTTCAAGCCTATATTGCACTTGAGCTGGAGAAAATTAGACACTTAAATCTCAGGCAGAAGGGGGCAAGGATTTGAATCCTTTTTGCCAAGGTGATGAACATCTTCCATTTTCTTCTTGAAGTTAAAGACAGCTGTGTGTGTTCAATATCTCTAAAAATAAGGCCATCTTGAACCACCCCTCTCATCTTTCAGTAAGGTTGTTTATATTTCTCTGCTTCTCATCAGTGTTATGAATTCACTGATATTTGTAAAGCACTTGATGGGAGGTGTTAGAGAAATTGAAAATATGGTAATAAATAATTTGCATTGACTTGAAAGCTCTGTGTGTGTGTGTGTGTGTGCGCGCGATCTTTCTAGATACGGACACAGGGAATGTGAAAGGCTGTTTTTCCTGTCTCCTTCCCATGCGCTCATACCTGCACACACAAAATATTTAGAGAGTTATCAATGTCGTATACAGAGGAAACTAAGATTTTGAGACACTGGAGAGCAGACAGAACAATAGGTTAATAAGAAGTCAGAAAGGTAGAGTCAAATAGATGAACTTGAAAATGGGAAGAGCAGTGCTGAAGTGGCTTTACACTGGGCACCTTTTTTCTTCAGAGCAGAGGCAAAGCAAAAGAAAATGTTTAGATGATTTAAAATGCACAGTCGAAGCAGCCTTGCTTCTTGCATAGGTCTTCTGAATGGGATTTGCTTCTGTGTGAAATTAAGTGCATTGCATTTCTAACACCCGGGACATATTAGAAAGTGATCTGTATTGCCTCAGGATTTTTAGCCCATGCATGATTTAAATATATTACCACAACAATTAAAATGCAGGCATCCTTTCTCAAGTAAATACTTAGTTTAATCTTCCATCAGGAAATTAGCATTTATATGTATATATAATACATATGCATGTATACATGTGTATAAATATTTGCCTTTTTGTTTTTATTTTATTTCGGGGGGGCATTGAGCTGATCATATGAAAAATATCTTTCCTTAACGATGCAGTACAAGTAAATCCCCACAGAAAACATGCCAGAATTGTCAGGCATTGCTTGGAATATCTTTAGTGTAGAGCAGGGCACATAACAAGATTTACCCACTGCCTTGGAGACAGAGAAGGGGTTGTCACGAGGACAGTTCTTAAGAGTTTTTACAAAAATGCATGGCTCCATCTGTCTTCTCTCTTTTCCTTGGCTACGAGAACAGCCTAGCAATTTCAATAACCCAACAAGGGACCTCATGCACCAGGAGAAGTGAGGAACAGATTTTTCAATTTGGCACCATTCTGATTTTTTTTTTTTTTTAAATGGCAGTTGAAATAATTATCCGCAACTACAGACAGCTGATGGATAGCATGTTTAATCTATGGATCTAGCTTCATGCTCTCCAGTGTGTACTGAGGATAAACAGGGATGTTATGAGTGAGAGAGCTGTGCGAAATAGTTCAAATACAAATCAAAGCCAGAATGGTTTGTCTTTTTACTGACTTCACAGAAAGGAAACTACTGGAGCTGTTTCACATGCATCACCTGATCTTCTCAGTAATGCCACAGTGCCTAGAAGAATAAAGAGGAAATGTTGTTTATGCCCTGAAACACCCATGTGTACACCACTCACCACAATAAGGGAAATATAAATATGTATATAAACATATACACATAATCAAAGCATATACATATAATCAA
This sequence comes from Thinocorus orbignyianus, assembly GCA_013400375.1. Classification (NCBI taxonomy): domain Eukaryota; kingdom Metazoa; phylum Chordata; class Aves; order Ciconiiformes; family Thinocoridae; genus Thinocorus; species Thinocorus orbignyianus. The sequence continues at coordinate 1,492,247 of VXBW01007089.1, forward strand.
AGGCTAGCTATGTTGCAGGATGAATATATAAAAAAAGTCTGCTCACTCACTGCCTAGGAAATATCCAACTGTAAATTTCAAAACTCAATATTGTATTTTTTTCTGGTGGAGAAAAATGGGAAGTTTCAGTAACACTGAATTCCGTAAGTCAGTGAATACTTTTTAACATGGTCTTCTAGCCCATTGATTTGTGCTTGGAAGATTTAACATGTTGCAGGATTGAGTACTTTTTGATATTCTGGTAATTTTGCAAGATTTTATGGACTGTTTGATGAGGTAGATGGTATAGGAAGCATCTCCATCCTTCAAATCACAGGTGGCTTGTTTGAGCCTTATTTATAAGATTAATGAAAGAATTCTTACTTCTTTCTCTCTCCAATTGAAAACAGAAGTCAGTTTGGGTTTTTTTCTACTTCACAGATCATGGTTTGTGGTCACAGACTTAAAGGACAGAGTTTTCCCAATGGCTGCAATTTTCTGACAGTGATTTTCCTGGTAGTTTTGCAATTACTTTCCAGAAACTACACCTTTTGCAAACAGTTCCCTGAACATGGGGCAGAAGATGCAGCAGCACCTATATTGGCTAAATTTTGACCTCCAGACAGATTTCCTTTTTGCTGTTGATATTATGATTTCTGCTACAGTAATGCATAGAAGATCTAGACTTGGATAAGACAAAGACTTAGCAGATACTGCACTGTGAGCTGTATAAAGAACAAAATCAAGTCTTTGGTTCAAAGCTTACAGGCCCTATGTAGGTTAAGAAATGTAAGGATGAGTGAGCGGAAAAAAATAATAAAAAATACTGGCTAGCATCATAGATAGGGTTTTGGTATATCAGAAGCTTAATTATTGCAACTGTTTTCACAGGTATCAGAGCAAAGGAGCACAGCTGTGTTCATAGGGAACTCCTAAGCATGAAAAGAATAGCAAGCAATCTTAAAATCCAGCCCCAGTAGATGATGGAGGCTGACTTGATGAAATGATCAAGAAAGACATTTTGTCACTTTAAGGTGATGGCCAGGACACAAACAGGCTTTGAAAATGCAACTAATTAGGTGTTATTGGATGTACTAGCGAAAGAGGAAAAAACCAGCAGGATACAGGAGAATGGAGTACGTGGTGCATGAGGGGCTGTGAAAATGATCTTTGCATCAACCTTAACAACTGTATTCTGTGGGATAAAGTTGTTTGTGTTAAGAGAAAAGAAGAATGTTGCAGGAGTTGAATTCTGTGGAGGATTTTTAGGAGGAGACAATATTAGCCCTGTAGCTGGAGGGGAAACCTGTGACTGGACTGTGTTACCTAGAAAACACCTGAGAGGCCCAGAGAGATGGCTTAGTTGTCTCATGACTACTCAGTGCAAACATACTAGCACTGGACATGACCATTTCTGCTGAGGAAAAGTAGCTCAGACCCCTCCTTACAACTCAGCAGGGTTTGTATGTGCAGAAAAGTAACACACATCCCTGGAGATGGTAGGTGCTCACTGCAGGGCACTGGCAGGCTGGCTGCATTTGCCTTTTAAAGGCTTCACAGCTGTGTCCCCCGCAGCACTACTTTAATTATCCTATTAAGCTCTGCCTCTCCCCACTTTAGTCAGAAGAGCTCAATGAGAGATTTTCTTTCCTCCTCTTCAGTGTTAAGATGGGTTTCTTTGTTATTTCCTTTCCTTGAACGTACTGGTTTCTGAGACACCTGACAATTATCGTCTGTTCTAGCCTCACCTGATCTTTTTTTCTCCCTTCCCTTTTGGTGACTAGTTTTATTTGTTTGAATTTTATCAAGAGTATTTTTTAATTACATTTTTATTGCATTTTAATCATAGTTTTATTGCCCCTTGCTGCACCTTGAGCATAGTATAAATATTATCATTGCTTTTCAGTGTTTAAATGATACCATGTCTGCTATGATAAAATATGTCATTACTAAATGTGTCAGGAACAGCCACTTTTTTTTTTTTTTCACATGGTCTTTGGTTGTTCTGTAGCAAATATGCTTAACAGCCCTCAGCTTTGCTTTTCTGTGTGAAGAATTAGGATATCATCCTTTTCTGTTGTTTATTAAGAAAAAGAAAGAAAAAAAGTGTGAGAAAAATCACTGCCTCTGGCTCAGTTGCCCAGCTAATGTAAAATGGCACAGTGTTATTAAAATCAATGATACCTGGGCCAGGTTGGTCTGCCCAGGCTATCTAGTGATACTAACATATCATACAGAATATAATATTTCTAGAGTAATAATATAGCTAGAAATTTCCGGTGGCCTCCCAAAATTTTAGGCTGATTCACTTACAAATTATAGTGCTGGATGAAGGGCATCGCAAACAACAGCCCCGGAACTTCATTTAATGTAAGCGCATATTATCTTTCCCTGGGTGAAAACCTGGGAAATTTTTGTTATCTTTATTTGGTCTAGCAGAACTTCAAACCATTTTTTTAGATACATGAGTTTTCTTTAGAAAAAAACATATCAATACCCCATTCTTGGTATTTTTTGTTCTCCAAGATGATATTTTCAGAGTCATTCTTCTGATTAAAGCAAGGAGCAACCTGTGATAGAGCTTGGATTTAGTAACTGAGAGAGCAACCAATGACAGAGCTTTAGTAACTGAGAGTCACTGGACAGGGTGTGATGTGCGCAAATAATCTCCTGAAAGGATACACTAAAGTTAGGACAACTTTATGCAAGAGCAGGAATTTGGTAGTGGGTCTGTGTGGCCTCAACAGCTTGTCTGTACACCTTGTATTCCAGGACCTGGGCTTCACCAAATTCTGTGTCTGATAAATTCCTTCAAGTAGATAAAACAAGTGCCATCACAACGGAAACATTTTGATCAACAGCACAAAAAAGCAACTGCCTGCACAGAACCACATGAACACCTGAGACCACAGCATGGCAATGGCAACTCCCTGCTGCACAAAAGACAAATTACAAGCACATTCTTCTGGAAAATATGTCCCTGATGCTGTGCAGTTTTTTTGATGCTGTGTTTGGATTTCTGTTATTTTAAATTTCATTATTATAAGAAAAGTACCCCAGATTTTAAAAGACCAATTTTAAAGGCGAATTCTGCTCCATTACTTTCTTGATGGTGACTCAGTTTTTAAATGGATTGAAACATCAATGAGCTTGGAAGTCTGTTACTGTAAGGCTGCTCAACATCAGTATTGCAGTTAATAGCTGCAGGACTAAGAAAGGACTCTGTATGGGTCAAGGTGAAGAGGCTTTAGAGCATCTGTGTATAATCAGGAAGAGACTGTATGAGAGCCAAGGAGTAAAGCAAGTGTTGCAAGTCTATTGTTCCTAAAGGTAGTAGCATGGTGCTTATTAACCAGAATCCAGAGGTGGTGGAAATGGGGATTCCTGTTTTTTTTTTTTTTAAATAAGACTTTGAAGCCAACAATCATTAAGTTCTTCTTAAAGTGACATTTTGGGAAAAAAACATTTTTTCAGGTCAGTCACCATTCGTTCCCTGTCAAGGTGACTATATTCTGCTCCTATTTTTGCAGAAATTGAACACAAGAATTGACATTTTTTTAAGAAAAAAGTTGTAGCATCAAGGTATTTTTCATTTGTTTTTAGTTGCTGAAGTTTGACTGTCTTCTGCACTGAAAAGAAGAGTTTCAACAACTTTCGTACAATCCTTCTTGTTTTTCCAGCTGTTTACAGAGAATTCACCATCAGTTGGATCTATCTACACACTGTACATTGCTATGTCTCTGATGAGGTTTCTTTTAATGAAAGAAAAATGATTATAACTCATGGGTGAGTACAGCTCTTCAGTAATATGACTTGTAATGATAAATGTCATAATTTCCCTAAGTCCCTGTGTACCATTCTTCCCCTCTAACTGCTAAGTATCTTTTGATCTAAGAAACATCCACAGTAATTTAAAAATACAGTTTCAGATGGCATAAGAAGTTAAATTCTGTTTGAAATTAAAATTAAATGCATTTACCAAGAAATCATAACTCAATTCCAGTTAATAATTACATAAGATAATCAGACATCACGTTCCAAAACTCTAGCACTGGGAAGCAGAAGAGGATTTTTTTTTGCTTTTGCATTTTACATAATTATCTATCTTTGTTGTATATCGATTTTGAAAACCTCCACTTAAAATATCAAATACTGGTTCCAGGGTAGCATGGGGGTGGCCAATCCTGTGTGTTTTCATATGGCTGTAAACCATAGGACACATGGTGAATCAATGAGAGAGATGATTGAAGCGCAATTCACAGACGGGAGATAACAATGGCTCATCATGGATCCTATTTTGGGAATTGGTGGGGCTATGAGTGTAGTCTTTCAAGGTCACCCAGTGATACCAGCTTCATTAGCCCCTTCTGGCTTGGTACTTGCTATTAGCAGGAGACTTTGATTATACTCACAGTCCCTGTGCCAGCATGGCCCATTACTCCTCTTCCTGAGATGTGATTTAGCGCTGGCATGGAAACCTTACTTGAACAGCTCAAGAGGTGCATATGGATCAAGAGCCACGTGTTGCTGACTTGTGGTCTAAGCCCATGAAACAAAACATCGGTTTGATTGTCACAATATCCTCTCTTAACTTGTATCTACAGATTGCTTTTTAGCACATCTTTGGTGGAAATTGTTCCTCTCAGCAAAATCAACAGTTGTTCAGAGCAAATCCCATATAAGAGGACATGATTTCTTTTTTTATGTGCTACAGATCATGGTCTCTTTTGGATAAGATTATAACAGCTGTTGGTGTGAGTCCAGTGCATAGTGACATTAGCAAGGAGGTGACAAACACATCCAGAACTCTTTCACTGTTTTGTTTTTTTTTTTTTATTTTTTTTTTAATAGGAGTTTAAAATAGAAAGATCCCCTAATCTGTCTAATTCATCAGATATTTTGGAAACTCTATCATTGGTAATGGAGGCTTAGACGTTCACGTAGAAAAGCTTTAAAGCTTTATCCTTCTCTTGAAGCTATCTGGTCACGTAACAATTGTGTCATCAGTTAATTGACCAGTGGACAATGAATTTGCAAACGTATACTTTTCAATTGCACTAACAAAAATAACATATTTCTAAAAACTAAAAATCACCTTTTCTGAGGAGTTTGTCTGGGGTAAATCATGTTGCTGTGGAGACTCAAGGACACTAATCCAAACCTGTGTACTCTGTGACTGAATTACTCCAGCACATTTGGTTTCCGGAGGGACACAGTTAATTGCTGGCTGCCTAAGAAATCCTCAGCTGATCCAGTGAAACATAGAAGCTCAGGCTGCAGAGGACAGTCACTCACCCCTTTTCTTTTGCATGACAGTCACAAGCAGAGTGGAACAGTGATAATCTCTTTCGGTAGCTCCGCTATGAAGTATTGCCTCAGGAAGGCTGATATGAAAGACGTGCTCAAGAGTTTCTGATCTTCCAGTGGCATGTACATAACACAACAGGTACGACTCTCTTGGCTATCCAGGGTTAGGAAGCAGAAGTCACAATGTCACCAGCACGGGCCAGTCTAAAGTGTTACTCATTAAATCCACTGACATGTCTGCTACCAACTGTGGTGTTATTGATAACACACTGCTCTTCACTTTCAAAGGGTTTGTTCGAGTGCTCAGGTTTAAAGCTGCAAGACATAATTTTAGTTGGCGTAGGGTGTCCCAGTGCCCATCAACAGACCTCTAATACTCTGATTTCATCGATATCGTAGTTCTGTGAATCACAGAACAGAACTTCTGTCTGGACTGCTCTGGTCTTAAAACTGTATGAACAGTTTTGACTTAGCAACTTAATTAGGAAAGCTAATTAAAGAGCACGTAGCTTTCACTGGACATATCATGCTGAACACACCTGTCCAGAAATGTTGAGAAGTTTTAGACTTGTTATCTATTTGGATGGGAAACCACCTTGGCAAAAGCCAAGAGCACCTCAATAAACATTTTCTTACAAAATTAGAGAAACCCATTTTGGCACCTTTGGTGAGCTGATTGGTAGGAAGGATACTCTTCATTGACACCACTCAAATCTCACTGTTGGGTATTCTGCTTTGTTGTGTCCAAAGGAAATAAAGATTTGAGATTGGACATTTTAGGGTAGAACTGTTCAGCCTACTTTTAAAAGAATGTCTAAAAGGAAAATCAAAAGGTAAGAACGCAGGCCAGCAAGCAAGGAATTAGCTACAGTAGGTTACCAGAATTAAGTCAGGAGCAACCATCTGCCTGATTGGATAGTCATCACAGTGAAGCACTGGATCTGCTAGTAGCACAAGTGCCAAGTTTTGCGCCTTGCCTTGAGTGAAGTATGATATTTATTAAATGAAAGTGCATGTTCACACTCATGCATACTCTAAGGTGAAAATATTGGCTGCTGCAGCCAGTGGAGGTGAGGAGTAATGATGGAACTGCGCAGAAGGGGGTCAATGAGGAACATGGAGACTGTTCTGAGCACAGGGAAGGATACAGAGGGGATGAAGATTTCTGGTATGGATAAATATTACTGTCTGGGAAACACCTGAGAATGAGGTGGACACGAGATTACTGGGTGAAATGGTTGAAAACTCTGCTGAAAGATGTCTCAGGCAAGTGTGGAGAAACTGCTAAATGTTGAAGAAGCTGCTGGAAAATGGCTCTGTCATCCTTCAGCTCTTTTGTTTTTTTTTCTACCGGATGGTACTGTCATCTACTACTCCTTTGTTACTTAGGACTAAAATGGGACAACTTCCTTGTTTCTTTTTCAACAGGTATTGTAAGAGTCCATTATGGCCAGAAACCTTAACTGAAAGCAATTGTTACAAACAAACCGAGTATAAATGTAAAGAGAAGTGTGACCAAATGTACATGACATAAGCTTCCTGGCCTTACTTCTGGGCAAAACTTTCCTGTTGACATTTTCTTCCCTTAAACTTTTAGTTTTTTAAAGTTGTATGGCTTAAGATATCTGACGTGTAATAGAGATTCTTTTAAAATGGTTATTGTTTTTAATTAAATGCTGAAATCCTGCCTGGGGATCAACAAATATTTTTGAATTTTCAGGCTTTTCTTAGGGTGCTTAAGTAAGATCTCAGCATCGCAAATTTTGACAAGTCTTTTTGAAAATCCCAGTGTGGATAGTGTTATCTCAGCCAAATTAATTCCTGGAGTAATTTGGTTTGATTCATTAAGGATTTAGCCCTTGTGAGATATTTTTTGGCATATCCATTGCCCTAGAGACTTAACTGTAGAATTAAGTATGTGGAGACTTTTGATCACCTACAAATTAAATTTTATCATTAATAGTGATACTGTTGTTTTCCAAGCATTTGATGGCTTGTGTAATAGAGTTACTGTGCTTTAGAGGAATGGGAATTTCATATGTATACATTTTAAGATGTTGAGTCCTTTTCACTTTAGTCTCTGGAGCAACAACTTTCCAGCTCTATACAGGGCATACATCCTAACTCTACCTACTGATGTTTTTGAAACATTAGATGTTAGAACTCTTTTTTTTAATGAGTCTTTATTTGCTTTTTTCTCTCCTCTTCATGGGGCCAGGGGCAAGGAGAGAAGGTGAAAAACAGCTCTGCTGAGAGATGGGTAGGCAAGCTCTCATTCTACTAAACTCAACGGGAGGGTTGTTTCTGATGTGAGTAGGGTTCTCTCTGATGAACATAGCTCTCCTGTTACATTCAGCAGGTATCCCAGCAAGTCAGTACAAGCTTTGTGCACAAATGCAAAACAGGGAAAGAATGCATTTCTAAAATTTTCCTTCTTTTTTATTCTTTCAAAATTATATTGCCTATAGAAGGCACCAAAGAGGACATACAGTCTGTTCTGTAAGTCTGTGTGAATAACTGTTGAGATTCCTGCTAAAAACATTCAGAGAGTCCTTTAATTTCCCTTTCTCCTCATTTTTTCCTCAGAGTGTCTTTGATAGAAGCGAACTGAAATTAAATATTGAAAAGAGTTAAAAAAATGGGAAACCTCTTTTCTGAGACTCAGAAAAAGAGATTTTAAAGCTACTAGACCACGTAGCTTGACCTTCTGCAAAGCATTGGACATAGCATTTGGCCTTGTCAACCCTGTAAAGATATCAATAACCTGTGCGGGACTAAGGTATAGCTTCCAGAAAGACTGCCTGTCTTTATTTGGAGACATTGGAAGATGTGGAATCCACAGAGTTTATTTTGTTTGTTAGGTTATTCACATTGTTGGGAAGTGGTGCCTAGTTTTTAACAATATCAGATCCACCCATTGCTTTGGAAATAGGTACTGTTTATGTATTTTGCTATGTGACTGTCTTCCCTCTGAGTCTGAAGCCTTGATTTGAAAATGTCTGTGTGGCGGATTATCCATTCAGGTCAGGATCTATGGAGATCCTGTGGGGTGCCTGTTTCTGTTAATTAGCGTAGGAGTCAGAAGCCAGAGAAAACCACAGGATCTGCCTGTCCAGCTGCTGGAGTAGAGAGTCTCCTTTTCCTCACACTGATGCTGATCTTCTCCACTACTGGAGACTTTGTCATTACCAAGTGACAAAAAGCTAATGCTTCCTCCCTCATAGGCTGAAATATTCTATAGTCCTTCGGCAGATTTGCAGCCCACTGAAACAGCTTTCTTACCTAACAGCCTGCTGCTTTGCAGTGCTGGGGGAGAGGAGGTAAAAATGAGGTTTTGTTTGGGACAGAAACAATGGAGTTTTGAATGACAGCATCTACCTGATTCCTAGAACCAGTATTTAAGAGCCCCAATGGGGAAATACATTTTGCAAAGCAAAAAGGGAAAAAATATTTTATAGGAAGTTGTGCATGGCCTAAGATCCCAAAGGGAATAATTGACTTCTACAAATCAGAGAAGAAATATATGTTTTCAGACTAGAAGCACAAGTGGAAAGGAAATAACTTTTTCCACAGCTGAAAACCAGTATGTTTTTCAGGTCACTCTTTGGAGTATTGGGGAAAACAATTATTTTCCCCCAAAACCCACAGGAAGGAAAACAAATATATGAGGAAAGCGTTGATAGAAATGGAGTGGAGAAAGACTTCATCCTGAACTGTTGTATGAGGATTCATCTGACCACCACAGAGGTGATGGGGGCGTTAGGCAGCAGCAGGTCAGGACAAATCAAAGGCACTTCTTATCTGTCATGATCTGGCCCACCTCACCATAGCATAGGATCTGTTCTGTACCTTCTCTGCTTGAGACAGCTTCAGATACAAAATGGAAAGGAAGACTACTCAGCTTCATTCAGCGTGCTTTTCTGTGTCATGAGAAAACATGAGAGAGTAAAATATAATCCATTAAATCTGTGGTACTGAGGAGGATGCCATCCTCATGAAGGGAAGACGGAAGGTGACTATGATCTGTTTCCCAAGAACCTTAGAGGTTCTGCAGCATCTCAGGTGCACCCCCTGAGCTCTGAGTTGCCATATCAATGTTACTTTCATTCTGGTTTCTAGTATCTCTGTGTACTCCTCCCGTGTTAAAACCTAAACTATCCAACAGCAGTTTTGGTTGGAAGGTGAGTGACTGACTGCTGCTCCCTGTTGTGGTTAGCATCTCCTGGTGGTCACTGTTCCTTCATACAGTCATTAGGGTGCTCTTCACCTAGGTCCTTTGGTGATATTTCCTCTCAGGTTCAGGTTCAAATGTATTCACAGTGATTTGTCACTCTGTGATAGGAGTCACCTCTTGCTTCCATCCACTGATAGATGAAACTCTGTATCTTTCCTGTGCTGGAATACAGTAGCAACTGTGTTATTCCTATTAGCAGGTGACATGGAAACTGCAGTTATGGTCTGGGAAGATATTCCTTGCTACTGTTGGTGGTAAAGCACTAATTAGCAATGGGAGTGATTGCTGCCATGTTATGATTTACATTCTTTGTATTTGACCATCTCTCCTGGTGCCACTGTGTCTATGAGCATGGGGGTGACCCCTTCGTAATGGCTAGCCCTTGAGATAATGCTGAGTCTTACTTAATCATCATTTTCTTTCCTGCCAGAGCAGCTGCTGCACTGCAGTCTTAATAAAACTGCTCCATAGTGATATATATATGTCCAAGACATAATCAGGGCTCCTACTATGTGCATTGTCATTGCCAGAGGTATTTCTTCACTAGAATACCCTTGTGATAACTGGGATCATGCTCACCGTTCATGGCACCTGTCAGTGATAATTCAGCAGGTTCTGCTGATGAGACAAAAGTCAGGTCCAAGATAGTTAATAACGGGGCTACTGCAGCAGCAATGGAGTGGTCATGACAGAACAGTCAGGCTTACAAGAATATTTACAGAAAAAAGAAATCAGATTGTTCAGTGGCTGAGCAGGACCTGGGTAGTGCAGTGGTCAAGTGCATTGGTCAAGCACCAATCAGATATTATCAGCCAAAGTAACCTATGCTCTTTTTATCTACATTTACCACTAAACTAACATTTCCTGTTGTTAAAGCTCTTTATTAGACCCTTTCCATGTTCTGCAAGGCTTTTCAAATTTGAGCAGTACCTCAGTGGTTGTTAACGGTTATTATCTGATAAGCATTAGTGGGTTATCGCACTATGTGGCAGTTTAATTGGGAAGAAAAAGCAAATGCACTGTACGGATGTAGCACAGAACTGGATAGGAAAGTTGATGTGGGAAGGCAGAAGGTGGAGTGAATGCTTTGTCAGTGGCACGCTGTAGGTAAGGTAGTACTTGGGCCATGTAGGTACTTAGTACTGGCATGGATCCCTTCTTTACAGTCTGGGATTTCAGGTGGGTTGCACCTCCCAACTACAGATCATTGCCATCTTCACTTCAGACATTCTGTAATGCTGTCTCCCACTTTCTGCAGACTGAATCTCCTATCGCAGGTGGGAACAGGTTTTTGAATCAGTTGTGCATGCAATCTAGGAGATGGCTGGGACTCCTTGCATGGTCTGGGCTGAGCTGCTCCTCTTGCTGCTGTTGCTTCTAAAAGGGAAGACCATCAACCATCCATTCAGACATGGATTGTCATAATCATTCTTGGAAAAGTGCCAAAATTTAAAAACATATCCTTTCTCCTTCCCCCGTCCCTGACTGTCTGTGTTCAGTAGATTTAATGAGACTTACTATTTCTGCCACTATCCGTTGTAGAACAGAGCAGAAGAAAGCAGCATAACGCTATCTGAGCATGATGCAAACCGAACACATTTATTTATGTCTGTTCATTAATTAGACTGCTGCAATGCAGCCAGTTTCTCCTCCAGTTTTTCAGTAGGAGTAGTGTAGGTTTTCATTCATCTAACAATGATTTTATGACTTGCAGAATGGTATGGAGTAAAGTCTTAGATGATAAATGTGTCTGCCTGCCTTCTTTGGTGGCTTGAGCTTCTCGACACACAGGAATAGAGAGAGCCCAGTGGAGAAATAAACTTGAATTGTTTGGATCTTGGCTATAAACAAGGAGCTGGGAGCTTGTTCTGTCTGGCTTTGTGTGCCTGCGTCATTCTTCCTGGAGCCTACTGGATAGTGAAATCAAAGCAAAATTTCAGCAATCCAGAGAAATGAGAATGCATAGAAAAAGGAGACCAACACAAGAGCTGTTAACAATTCTTTACATATTTGAAGGCTGAAAATGGCTTTACTCTAACTTCTTGTGTATTACATACACTTACATTTCAGGCAAGTATTTAACCATTGAATCCAGGAGCTACCAGTGTAAACCACCTTTGAAAGCACATTTTCCATGAGGAAACAAGAGATGTAAATCTGGCACCCTTCATAGTTTGTTCCAATGGTTAATCACACTCACTGTGCTTTATTTCTCATTTGAATTCACCTGGCTTTATCTCCCATTCACTGATTTCTGTTATGATTTTCTCTGCTAGATTGGTTTAATTTTACTTCCCACACCCTGTTCCTTTCAGATTTATTGGCCAGGCTCTTCTAAAAATAAAATAAAAGCAACGACAGTCTGCAGGAGGAAGGAAAGAAAGGGAGGGAGGGAAAGAAAGAAAGAAAGGAAGAAAGGAAGAAAGGAAGAAAGGAAGAAAGGAAGAAAGGAAGAAAGGAAGAAAGGAAGAAAGGAAGAAAGGAAGAAAGGAAGAAAGGAAGAAAGGAAGAAAGGAAGAAAGGAAGAAAGGAAGAAAGGAAGAAAGGAAGAAAGGAAGAAAGGAAGAAAGGAAGAAAGGAAGAAAGGAAGAAAGGAAGAAAGAAAGAAAGAAGGAAAGAAGGAAGGAAGGAAGGAAGCACTCTCTCTTAACGTTTTCCTGATGTTCATTTCATTGAACCTCATCATATTGCTCAGGGTAGTCAAAGCTAAATAGTGTCATGAGTCAAGGCTAACACTACCACAGAAAGACTGGTAAGAGTATGTCACATCTGTCACTTGCTATATAACCCTAGAGTGGTGATTTTAGGGTACCATAGGATGGTTGGCTTCTAGGTACTTCTAAGCTGAAAGTATCCAAATCTTGTCTCCAGCTCTGTGAATTTAACCATTAATCTTCTCTTCATCTTTAAGGGTAGTGGTGTAAGGTCATATCTGGAGAAGAACCCTCCAATACCTCTGTCTATAACAATTTTAGTTGTTTAGGTATTGGAAGAGACTGTGAGATAAGCTGTGTATTTTGCTACTGTCAGGTACATAAGCAACCATATGCACTTGAAACAGGAGTCCAATGACAATGGCTCTGTTATCTTTGAAAGCCTTTAATGAGCTCCATATGTCTAACAATCTGCAGCACAAATTCAAGGCACAAATTAAAATGTGGATTTTTTTCTCAAGGACTCATTGGCTTATTATATGGACCATGTTCTGAACGTTGTTAGGACACTAGGAGGTGAATGTCTCTGGATAGTGTGACTGGTTCCTAATCTGAATCCTGTAGCAAGCCAAGGTTTTCAGGGACAGGTAACAGCTTTTATTAAACCTACTGTTGGAGAAAGTAGAGGAGGTGTCAGGAGCACAAACTCTGCTGCCAAAAACTTGACTATTTTTTCTCCTGCCTGTGTTAGTTGGCTTAATAAGGCCTCTCTCTGCACAACTATGTGGTTTCTATACCTTCAGATCATTATGGCTTCAGTAATAAAGGTCTCCACAAAAAGAACAGAGAAGGTCACATTAAGTCACTTTTATAATGCTGTAAACATCTAGTCTGGCATAAAAACAGACCAACGGTGTCATTACTTTAGGCAGGTTTAGAGCGATGACTGTTTTCTCTGTGCATTTTTGCAAGACTTTGCGTTTGGAACTGAATTTTGTTTCCTAAGCTCATCTACAATCACAACAAGGTGGAATTCTATTTTGCATATCTTACAGCACTGTCATGAATAGCAGCAAGCTGTGCGTGATTGCTAGCTTAGAGTAGGTTATTTCACTGTACCAATCTGCCTGGAATTTGATACAGCAGTTACCGGCAAAGTCTTCCCTACTGGCAGCAAAGGTTCGCTGTTTCTCCAGCCACCTTCAATCACAGCATCCCAGCTTCAAGCTTTGGGAATATTAAAGGGTTTTCACAAGAGAAGACTTTGATGAATTCAGTGATGCATTAAGGACAGGCTGATGCCTTACTCAGAAAATGATCTGTGGCTCTGCAACTGAGAAGTGATGAAAAGGAACAATCAAGCTCTCTTTGTGATGTTATGTCCTTGCAACATGGTTGTATTTAAGATTCCTTATCCTCATGGCTTAGCCAAAGGCACAAACAGTGCAGAGTTACCCAAGGATGTCCATCAGTCTGGAATAATCTTTGGTTCCTTAAGGCACAAAAATGCCACAGATATTCAAGCAACTGGCTTCCTTGCAGTAGTAGTAGAGGCAGATTTTTTCCGATGTTTTTTACAGAAGAGAAACTGGCGAAATCTGGCTTTTTTGCTTGGGCATTTAGCTTCAGCCAAAGGCTAAGTGACCTTTCCTGCTTCTTGTCGATAGGGTGAAATAACCCCAATTTGCTTTATAGTAGAAATTGCCTTGAGATTATCTAATGAAGGTATTATTATCATTATTATGAAGTGAATGGGAAAAGTGTTTGGATAATTGGCAGAAGAGAAAATGAGACCAGTGAATAGGTACAACTCTGAGGCCCCTTGGCAACAGATACCTTCTTAAGTGTGTCTGAAACAGGCAGCTCCCTTGATCAGTACAGACCTCTCTGCTGGAGAGGCAGCTTCCTTTAGAAGTGTAATCATGAATTTAAATGCACAGGAACCAAGAAAGAGAAATAACAAGGTTCTTGATTTCAAGCCCTCCCACTAACTAAATATGCATTTACTGCTAATTGACTTAAAGGTATAGACAACATTCGCTGGCACAAATTTACCTCCTACTATTTGTTACACTGAAATAGCAACGAAGCAACTTTTCCCATTTGCATTAACGTGTCCTTGTTTTGTTCTGTTGTGTTGTGTTGGTTTCTTTTTTTAAAAAAGAAACTGTTGATTTTAGTGCTGGAAAAATTCGTCCAGATTCCTCCAAGGAGGAAACATCTCTCTCCCATTCCACTGAAAGACAGGAGTAAAAGATGGAGCAAGTATTTAGGGTAAGTACTTAAAGCACCTTCAGGACCTGTTTCTGCACTGCCTCTATGCTCTTAGAAATGAGGGAAATGCACCAAGCAGGTGAGAGCCTTGCAGTGCTATTCTGCACAGGGAAGGCAATGTGTGCTGTGAGATCAGCTATCATCCTGGGATGCTGAGACTGGGTCCTTGCTGCCACTCATGATGCTGTTTTCCATACAGAGAGGCTTAAGGTGCAATGCTGTGGACCTGCATCCAGTGTATTTGCACTTGCCTGTTTTCTTTTCTCATTATTTTTATTTTATTTTGACTTTTCATTACAGGGCTCAAGTGGCCATAATATAATCCACCTGGTCTCTGGCTGTTGTGCCAGGGGGTCATAGAGCTCCCCTAGGTTCTACATAATGTCAACCAGCCTGGTGCAGGTCTCTCTAGCATCATCCCAAGGGGTCTAAAAGGGAACTAGAGGCAACCGTTTAGACAACTGAATGTCTTTCCCTGAGCATTGTTCCAGCATCATCTGTTTATTCTTCCAAAATGCTCCTTTTAGTTCGCTCACTGGCATAGTTTTCAGGGACTAAAGTTTTCTATAAAAAATAAAAGAGAAAGCAACCTGATTTCAATATTTCTTTTTATAAAAAATATGTATTTGTTCTGGGTAGGGGTATTGTTTATAAACAGGGGATGTGGAGTGATCTAGTATGCAAACCAATTATACATTCTTTTCCTCCTCCTCCTTTTGCGTTCTTGTGATTTTTGGTATTCAGAGATCCTTTGTTGTCCAAAGTTACATGTTATTATGCTCCTAGCTGAAGCATCGAAAAGAAGGACAGTAAATTTTAACTGTTGTAATGAGATAGGAAGTATGATCGAATGTATAGGGACTGAGGCGCTGCATGGTAGCTGCTGAAATCACTGCTAGGGAAGGCAATTTTCTACTTCATGTCCCTTTTCTCCATTCCTACTCATTTATATAGATTGTAAGTTCTTAGCATGTTCCTGTGAATCTACACAATGCCTTATTGCTTCAGTCTCAGTTGGAGCCTGTAGAGCCCCTTGTCAGAACATATAATAAATACTTACAAACAAATGATAATAAATTCTAATAGCAGTTAGTGCCGCATGAGGATATCACAGAGGCACTGATTGTTCTTTCATTACACTGAGAAACAGAAACATTCAGGCAATCAACACAGTGAGTTCAAGGCTTGGCCGTCAGCACTAATAATGTCACTTGTTGCCAAACCTAAGCAGAAACCTGCCAGAGGAGGAAAGGGCAAATAGCTACCACCTACCTGTCAAGTGACCCAGCACAATGCAGCCCAGATCATTTTTCCATGTGAAAATTTCAGGATTTTTTTTATTATTATTTTTTCCCCTGAGAATAAACCACTGCTAAAATAAACCACAAATGCCACAACCCTCATGGCTCTCATTTGCCTCCTGCAGTCTGATCACACGAATAAAGTATGAGAGCATGAAGCAGCTCTCCAGTCAAGCTGAAAGAGGAGGAGCTGACAAGCCAGGGAAATGTTCTCCGGTAACCTCGAACTCGTATTCACTTCCCTCTGAAAACAAGATGTCTCAAGGCAGACAGGGGTGGAGGTGAAGTACTTCACAACATCAATACCATGTTATAAATACCTCAGAACTGTGGTAGCCTGAAGGTTTTGTGGGCTCCATGGAATTAAAAATCAACCTACCACGGGGCATTTCCTTTTCACACCGAAAAAGAAAATAAAAAAATCCAACTTCAGCTTGTTGCAATTATAAATCGTTGGAAAAAGAGGGCTAAACAAAGAAATAACTCCTGTTCAGTGATTCAGTGCTTCAGCTGACGGAGAGCTGAGCCAATAATCTGGGTGATGCTCTAGAGAACTAGGGTAGGGCTGAAGAGCTATACTCAATTCCTGGCACATCCACAAACTGTATAATACTGGACAAGTCAGTAAGTCTGATTTGTTCCCCAGTATATCCTTTCTGAAATGGACACACTCCTTCCCTGCTTTACAGCATAGCTGTGGGAATAAAAATCTTTAAAGTCTGTTAAAAATGATTTGCACAGGCAGGAGGTCTTCTTACTGTTCATAACACTCAGGCATCCTATCAGTTATCAGATGGAGGAAAAGGAGATATGGTGTCTACATCCTTTATATGCTCTATAGAGTTTAGCACATGATAAAGTGCCTGGAAAACCAGGGTAATTCTGGAAATCTTGTGAAGAGTCTATGTGTGAAGGTGAATAAGCTTCCAGTGAGAGGCTAAATCTCCTGGTGTTTTCTTCTTCAGCTTTTCTTAAAACCATCCTGAGAAAATAACCCAAACAAACACAAAACAAACATTAAAATAAATACAGATAGATAAATAAATCTTCAAATTCTCTGTTAGGAAAAGGAATGGAGGAAGACACAGACAGGTTTCATGAGAGCTCAGAAAACATAGATATGGGTGAACGCCATACAAAGGCAGGGAGATAGCAAACAGTATGAAAACCTTTCCTGTCTCTGCTGGTGTGAGGAGTAGGTGGGTTCCCTAGACAGTTTCACTGCTGCTGGTGTACACAGGGTCATGAAAAAAAAAAAAAAAAAGCCATGTCCCCATTAGGGTTGATAATTGATGTCCAAGGGAAGATGAAGAGGGATGGGATGTAATAGAAAGCAGCAGAAAAAGATATCTACTAAGTAAAAAAAGGTTCCACACCCCACCCTGTATTGGAGTTTATTATAGTTTTTGTCTTCAGGAAGAGCAACGAAGATTAGAAAGCTTTTTGGGGAAGACTGTAAAAAAGACAGAATAAAGGTTTTAGAGACGGTCCAGGTATGGGAATCACATGCTAAATCCTAGATGCAGCAGTGGAAAGCAGAGAACTGAGATGGTAAGAATAAAAAGGTTATTACTCATGTGATTTAATCAAATCTCTGTTGGAAAAACAAGACAGAAATATTGAAGGTGACAGGATCTTATTTTAAGATAAGGGCAATAGTACTCTGCAGGTACTTACTTTTTTCCCGAAAAATATTTTTACACAGCAATATTAGATGAACTGAATCATACCTATGGAACAGACAACAAGGTACCATACCCAGATCTCTTAGGCCTCAGATCCACATCCAGTCATTAAGCTTTATTGTCCTTTTACATGCTCATAAATTTCTTTTTTTTTTTTTATCGTCCTGGCAATCAAATGATGTTTCTAAACATGTTATCTGATGGTGTAATAGAAGTGCTTCCTAAACAGAGGTCATGACAGGCATTTTCACGATGGAATTGTAGTGCACAAGTCAGTTCTGTTGCCTGCTGAGGCTTGATAGAGTCCAGGTATGGGCACCCAGAGTAATTTCAGTGGCTGGTCACCTTATCAGCATCCTCAAACTGGTTAGAACTGACCTGAAAATGAAACTTGGATTTTAGGAAATCCATGGACACTTTTATTCACAGGGGAAAGAAAGAAGAAGGTAAGAATAAAAGGCAATGCAGTACCTTTTGTCTACATTTAGCTCCTGTAATAAAGACCTCTGAAAAATATGGGTTGGTGTCTGTCTGCTGTTCTTATGACAGTGCTGCACAGAAGGCATGTGATGGGAAAATTGAGACAGGTGTCTAACACAGACCTGCTGTAGATGAAGAGTGGTTAATAAGCAGGGTGCTAACACGCGTCATTCAGATCCATGTAATCAGGCCAGACACTTTATTGAATCCGGGATGAAGCTAAAGGCTTCACTTTTCCAGGCATCAAAAAAAAAAAAAAAAAAGAAAAAAAGACAAAAAAGAAAAAAAAAAAAGACGTGTGAATGAGAATATATGCACAAAATCAAAATACATGCACCCCTCTGTTGACATGAAAAGGACTAATTAATTATCTAAGTTGTCACATCCTCAGCTATTCTGCATTCTGTCTCGCATGCACATTCTCACTCTATCACAGGTGGTTTGTTTAAAGGATATAAAGCAAAATTTAAATTAAACACCTATAATGCTACATCTCATATTAGTGATCACAACATTTAAAACGCCGTGAGAGAAAGGGAGAAGGAAAGAAAAACTTAGAAAAGAAAACCAAACAAAAGAAACACATTGAAGGAAAGGTCAGGGAGATACATAAAATCTTACAAATCCACATGGTAAGAAGGAAAATAAATAGGTAACATGCATGTGTGCGCACACACACACACACTCACAAATCCCATCTTGGGTTAATAGTGGTTTACAGATGAATCTAATATTTCTGATAAACAGTTATTCACTACCAACTCTCTCTCTAAGCTTCTAAACTCTTGTTTCCGAAATAAACAGAGCATCAGGCAGTTTTCCCATCTCATTATTCATGTTTAACCATAGGCAGAAAATCAGCCACTTCTAAAAAGAATAAATAACCCTTTCCATGTATTTTAGCTCTGGAATTCTCTTCTGATTTAGCCGCTTTTCTTACCTGATCAGTCTTCTGCATTAATGCCCTTAGCTTGTCCTTATTTCACATTGCTCTGCTGCTCAGTCTTTGCTATACCTTGTTGAACTCATGAACAGCACCGTCACTGACATACAGTAGAGTCCAACGGCTTATACTTCCCATTGGCTAATATGCCAGGGTTTACTACATTAAGATCAAATGAAATCAAGATAAAAATTAACACAGAATTTGCTTTGCAAAGTGCCAAATTTGCTTCTTTGGCATTTAGTTTACACTCACTTTGGGACGAAGAGTATTTCTGTTTCTGTCAAAGGAAAACAACATTTGGATAATATACGTACTAAAAAATATGATTTTTTATGAAGTTTTTTAAATGAAGAAACAGAAATTTCAGTGCAGAATCCCAGGAGATCCAACTGAAGTTTTTAAACTGCAATTAAAAGTATAAATAAACATTCCTCCCTGATTTTAAAGTAAACCAGCCCCCTCCCCCCCAAAAAAAAAA
>VXBW01007089.1:1511593-1554301 GCA_013400375.1 Thinocorus orbignyianus
AAAAAAAAAAAAAAAAGAGTTCCATGGAAAACTGAGATACAGTAAAGTTATAAAAAAAAGAAAATAAGTAAAAAAAAAATCACATTAACCAAAAAAATCCCCCAAAATTTGAACCCACTCTTTGCATTTTTAAACTAGCTCTGAATTTTCATAGATCTTTAAAAAACGGCTGTGACCATTTAGTCTAACAACCTCCAAAACACTGAACTATTAATTTAGCTTTGTAATTCCTGCATCAAGCCAAATAACCTGAAGATGAACTGAACTATGTCTTATAGAGAAATATTGATATTTTTTTTAATGTTTCCAGGGACAAGTGGTCTACAACAGCAATGATTTAGAGTTATTTACTGAATCATCAAAAATGAGCACCTTTATTTCCACTTCGAATTGCCTGTACTTCATCTTCCAGTCCCTGGTTCTAATGATGCCTTTCTGTGAGATTAAACTCTCAGCTAGACTTGGAAGTTGTCTTCTCTTGTAAACTTCTTGTTTTAATATGCATGACTACATCTGAATATATCCTCTCTATCACCAAAAACTGATGAAATATGATATAGCTTGAAGGCAAAACCAGATGTCTTGGTAACAATTTTTCATAGTGTCTTCATAGGTTGTGAGCAAAGCTGTTTAGAACTGTCTCCTGTTTGGTTTTTCTTTTTATCACCTATTTTATTAGCATTCCTTTTTTTTAGGAATTCTCATGTCTTTTAGATCTTTTGAAAGAAATAAACTCAAAAGCAGGCACACAAGAAGAATTAATAGATTTGATCCTTAAGTAGGAATAATGAGAGAAAAATTTATGAAGGGAAAACAGAAATAGAGAATCACAGAATGGTCTAGATTGGATGGGACCTTAAAGATTACCAACTCCACCCATCAACCTAACACTGCCGAAGCCACCACTAAATCATGTCCCTAAGCACCACGTCTACCTTTCTTTTAAATACCTCCAGGAATGACAATTCCACCACTTCCCTGGGGAGCCTGTTCCAAAGTTTGATAACCATTTTGGTGAAGAAATTTTTTCTAATGTCCAGTCTAAATCTCCCCTGGTGTAACAACATAGTAGGTAAATATTAATCCTAGGGTTGTTGAACTTTAAAGGGGAGACAAGATTTTGCTGGGAATAGCAGGGACTGTCTCACATGTGATCTTCCCAATAGGTTAGAACTAGGAGTGGGGATCATAGTACTTCCTCATTACCATTTATAGATTTGCAGGATATGCTGACTTTTTCTCATTTTTCAAATAAATTTTCCAATCTCTAATGAAAAACTGCCTCTCTAAATGCACGTAATACCTAAGCATACAGCTTGCTTTCCATCACGTATTTTGCATATAATCAATGTTTAGAATTAGTTTGAAATATGTTTTGCACACCACATACAGTTTGGTTTGAAACAGCCAACAAAGAAAAAATAGCTGCTGGAGCGCAGACACAGGGCACACAGAAAAACAAAGAGAGACTTGCTATAAGGCAGAGGGCCCATACTTTTGATACAATCATCAGCCTGGCTTTACGTTTACATCAGAGCAAGAGAACAAAAGACAGGGGGATCATAACAGTACACTAATCTGATCTTATTCTGGCTCTCTCTCTGAAAAAAAAAAAAAAGAAAGAAAAGAAAGAGACCATTTCATAACATCTGAGAGGCACGTTTTTTCATATCTATCTAAGCACTCTTTATCCCAAGCCATGTGGTTCAATTCTGGCTTGAGATGAGAAGTCAGCCAAACAAGGGACTAGCATATAAGGGATTCAGACTCAGGAGAACAGCCTGCTTCCACTCTAATTGCAAGACACACACACACACAAAGAGTTTCTGATGGCTTGGGTACCATACTGCCATCAAATTCTGTCTGCACTGCAATTTTTTTGTTAAATTATTTATTTTTTTTCTGTCCCTGGATTATGAAAATGTTCTTTGTAACTCATCTGAAACATAACCCTTGCTTTCCTATTTGTTCATGGTAAAAAGCCTCAAAACAAATCTTAACAAACACAATACCTTGCTTTCACTGGTTGTATAAGACATTTAGAGACTTGGAAAAGGGTTTTATCCTACTTTACAGCAAAGCACTGCAAAACAGCACACAAAAACAGAGCCCACTGAACAGGCAAAGAAATTTACAGGCATTTTTCTTGTGGGGTGGATGGGAAGGATCCTGCTACTCCATCCTCCTCTTCCAGAAAGGTGAAGAAGAGATAGGATATCCATCGGTCCCTCTTCTGGAGTGACTGAAGAGTATGGACATATAACCTGAAGGAAATCTTCTGTTTCTTACTCATCTGGAGCTGTCTCACCCCTCAAGAAGTCCAGAGAGTTCCCTGAAATGACTGGTTATTTATTGTCTTGGAGAGAGTATCTCTGGAAGACACCTACACTTCCCCCAAATCAATAAAATCAAAACTCAACAGAATGCTTTGTATGGTGGGCTGTAATTCTAGCTTGACTTAGTTTATGGATTATTGAAGCAGTTTTACAACAGGTGAAAATCTAAGACCACGGGATTCTGAGAGCTAGCATCTACTTCCAACAGACTTATTTTCTGTATAGACTGAGACTAGTCAATTAACCATTTCTACTGGTTTTTAGCAGTATGCATCACATAAAGTGGTGGTGGCATCCTCAGAAACAGATTTGGGTAGGGAGTAAGGCTCATTCTTCTCCCTCCCTGTCACTAGACAGGACACGTAAGGGCAAAAAAAGAGTGTATTTTGCTAGGCAGTACTACTGCGGAAAGACAGGAGCATTTGCATAAAAAGAGAGGACTGAAAGAGTGAAAAGATCCACAATTGTATCTTGTGTATACTTCAGGTATGGCTTTTTTAACTGACAGTTAGCAGCTTTGAGAACAAAAGATTATAAACCCTTGGTTTAAGTCTTATGATGGAGGCTGAGATTTTTTTCCCACCTTCAGAAAAACATCATTCTCTTCAGAAAGGGTGAATTTGTTTCTTCTTAAACTGCCTAATGAGATGAACGAATATCACACAACAATAATTTCTTCTAATTATAGGAAGTCTAGAATAAATTAGAGCAGAGAAATATCTATTTCTCTTTTCTGTACAGCAGCATTTTCTGTGTTCATCAACATTGCCCCTAAGGCAGAAACGGAGTCATGCATGATCAATTTATCTTACAAGTCTTCCAAAATAGTTCCCTGTCTCCATTTAGCACTGTCAAGGTTTGTTCTAATCTGCCATTTCAGACAAGACTTAGAGCTTCTACACTTTGATTCTTTGGATGAATGAGGATTAAAGTTTTCATTGCTTGTTTGTAATGAGGCAAGTTGTAGCTCTAATTATGTAACCAATTTGCTGCAGTTAACTCTTGAAAAGAACAGCCACGGTCCAGTCAGAAGTTCATTTCATGTTGATGAGGTCTGTAGTCAATGCACACAGGACAAGTTGAAAGCCAATGGCATCTGGGTGCCTAAAACTGACATGGTTTTGAAAAATCCAGTAACAATCATTGAATGACTGGAAAAATAGACACAGATAACAGTGACTGCTTAAGGCTAACACAAGGAAATCTAAATCTCTCTCTGTGTGTTTCTTTGCGTTAATGCTGTTCTGAGATCAGAGGGATTTCATTAAAAGACCCAAGCTAGTTAAGATCTAGCCTCTGAGTAATGCATCAATCAATTTTAAGAGAAAAGAGACCTTTCTGATCACCTGCGTTACAAAGGCAGCAGAGATACGCACTTCACTTTTTATTAGAACCAATAACTTAATACCAAATTTGAAACTTCGAAGATATCTTGTCTTCTTCAAAGGACTTCTAAATATGGAAAGTTCATTGGTAAATTGCCCGAGTTTTTAATTCTCCTTATAAAGGAGCAACTTACTTTTCATTGATTGTTGCTTGCTTCAGACTCCAGGCTTGGGATTTTCTTCTGTCTTTAACAACATAGCATTAAAAGGACATGCTCACTTCTGGATAGCTTCTTGTGTCAGTATTCTGACATCCAGATCCAATTACTTCTTTACTTTCACTAAATAAATTTAGATTGGATTTTTTCAGATCCTCGTTATAAGTGTATTTTCTCAGACTCTGGGGGAGAATTTTGGACAGAAGAAAGCAGTTGGCAGGTCTTGGATAATATTGCATCCAATTTCCTGTCTCCATATACTAGCCATGACCTTTTTGGAAATCACTATTCTTTCAAGGTGTTGTCCCACAGTCTACATGTGCGGTCCTCACTTTTCAGTCCCAGATGGACTATGCTTTGCTGAAATACAGTGCAGATTGTTTGACCACAGTAGACCTATAACATTATTGACTCAGTACTGTTGGCTGAACATTATTATTAGTCAATCCTCAGCTCTTCATATTATCAACAAAGCTCTTTGCAGTAATATTATCTTCCAGTTCATTGACAAAAACTATCTGTGAAGAATGTGTTAAAAGCACCGTAAATAATTTGTGATATCTCACTTAGTGTGCCAGGCATATATGTGTGTGTTTCTGTGAGTACTTTCTAAATATACATTATTTTGCTGTTGCTGTTTGATGTGCAGAATCAAGTGCTTTGTTAAAGTACTGTGCAATGTGTAATGGGGTTGTTGTCCTGTGGAAAAAAAGGCAGTGGTAAAGTTAGTTTGCTACCAGTTAAGAGATACTCTTCTTTAATTCAAGTGGTAGAATGGTGGTAAATTTTCCGCTGCTGCAAGTGAAAGGCTTTTGGAGCATCCTTGGGACATTTTTCAGAGTACAGGAAAGGAATGAAATATTTCAGAGACCAGTGCAATTGTTTACATTGTTTCTGCTTGTTGGCAGCTTAGCACTGCAAACATGAAAGCCACTCCTGCATCTTTACAGAGTTCCTCTTTGCTTCGGAAATTCTTCCCTGAGACAGCCAAAGTAAATACACAAATATATTCTAGCCCAAAATAAAACCCACACTTACACATTGGAGTTATTTCTTCTCCTCTCAGTGAGGCTTCATAGAAAATGTTTTTACTGACAGAAAGATTTCGGCCATTTAAACTGGGAGAGTTGTGATTCATATTTTAAGATCCAGAGCATCTTAGCTCTTTCCTTTGACATGTTGTAGGGCACAATAAGAAGTACATATGAAAAATGGAGAAATTTATTCCCTTAGAGAAAAAAAAAAAAAAAAGAAAAAAAGAAAGGGAAGCACGAGAGGTTTGGAGTGCAGTTTATGATGGAAGAGTTTCACAACTTTGCCTAGGAGATTATGGGATTTTCTGACAGTAGCATAGGAAAAAAAAAAAGGATAAAATATTTCCAGAAAAGTGTTTATTTTAAGCTCACTTGATAGGGGATCAGAAGAACCAAACTGAAGAGGTAGGAGCCTAAATTGTCCTTTGAAAAAATTATAGAACCAACCAGTAGCAAAGTGAGTCATGCTATTTTGTGGTGGCCCTGTTGGGATTTTCTTCCCAGTTTTCTGGGATTCAGAAAAAAGACGTCCTTGCACTAAGTTTTCCTATGCTTATTGGACTACCCTGATTTCAGCTGAGAATCTGGAGGTGGTGTTACAATGTGTTGTGTTAGAACATACTGATTGTTCATGCAGTCTTCATGGAAGTGGGAATCTCAAGATAGAAATATTTGGTTCTAGATTATTTCTAACATTTACTGAGGAAAAGTTTAAATACCCTTGAGACCATAAAAGCAATCTTTTTATCAGTCTTCCTTTATAATCATAGAATCATAGAATGGTTAGAGTTGGAAGGGACATTCAAGTTCCAACCCCCCTGCCATGGGCAGGGACACCTCCCACTAGAGCAGGTTGCTCAAAGCCCCATCCAGCCTGGCCTTGAACACTCCTGGGGATGGGGCATCCACAACTTCTCCGGGCAACCTGTTCCAGTGCCTCACCACCCTCACAGGAAAGAATTTCTTCCTAATATCTAATCTAAATCTCCCCTCTTCCAATTTAAAACCGTTACCCCTTGTCCTGCCACTACATTCCTGACAAAGAGTCCCTCTCCAGCTCTCCTGTAGCTCCCTTCAGATGCTGAAAGGCTGCTCTAAGGTCTCCCTGGAACCTTCTCTTCTCCAGGCTGAACAGCCCCAGCTCTCTCAGCCTGACCTCACAGGAGAGGTGCTCCAGCCCTCTGATCACCTTCATGGCCCTCCGCTGGACCTGTTCTAACAGGTCCATGTCCTTTCTATGCTAAGGACTCTAGAGCTGGAAACAATCCTCTGATTCTGGTATCTTACCTGCAAAGTATCCCTTCTACTAGACAGGCAGAGTGGTTTTTCCTTAGTATTTGCCACAATAACAGTACTCTCTTGGACTTTGGAATTGGAGCATCCAGACAATCTTCAACATCCAAGCCTACCCCTTCCTGTGCAGATGTTTCTTACCCATAAGCCCCAACAACCAAGCAAAAGGAGTTTCCTTGTTAATTTTATCCCCAGCTCCTTTTGGGAGAACAGTAGGCTTGAGCCGTATTTCACAGAGGTGCATTGTGGCAGCCTCCACCCTTATGTTCAAGCTAGACAAAGAATTTCAGACATTCTTTTGCTTGACAGTCCCTAGTGTTGCCAGCTCTGAGCTGCTGTTTGTTGTGTCTCTCAGTGTAGGAGCTCAACCCTCCATCATACACAGAAAACAGACTTGCCTCAGCGCAGCCAGCTCCACCACAAGAGAAGAAAGTTTAACGTCCATTTTCTGGATCTGGACTGTGTCTTTTAAATATCTAGAAAAAAAACAACAGTGGTGAAATAGGACAAAGCTCTGAACATCATTGACTGTTGCAAAAATTGAGTTTGAAAGCAGGAGTGTGAGGTATATAGGAAAGTTGGCCCAAACTCACTGCTGGCATTTGTGAGTGTGACTTCTCAATATGGTCATGCCTGTTTATGCCAGCAGTGTATTCATCCTGCTCTGTGCATTGACTGGGACTACATAGATTAGCATTTAGAATAGACTGAAGACCTTTTCAGCTCTCCCTTGATGACTTCCTTCATTCTGAAGTTGCTGTGAACTCTATTTCTACGTCATGTTCCCAGATACTGTAGTTTATTTACTGGTACTGAATGGCTGTCTATGTCAGCTCAAGTTACAAAAACAAGTGGGATCTTCTCTGGCAGATTTTCAGGATACAGCCTCTGATGGTTGTAAAGTGCTAAAGCACAAAGAGCATATGAAATGGTGAATGTGAATTGTGAATTCTCACTCTTTCTTTATAAGGAATGATTTTTTTCTCCCCGTAGAAACCTTGCCATGCAAAACAGTGAATAACAAGTAAGATCCACATTACAGTGTGCATAATAAAGCACTGATTACCTGCGACACTGGCAGACTATAATGGTGAGCAAGCCGTGTGGCAGGGCAATGCTTTCAGAGTTGTTAGCAGAAAACAAGAAATAATGATTATTTATTTTCATCTATTTTCTCCTTTATGGATGCTGATCGGTTGGAGAATATCCACTAGCTGGCTGCCATGAGCCTTCTATGTTTCACCTGAAGCTTTCTCAGATTAAAGTCTGTGTTGTGTTGGCTGCTAATATTCTTCCTGGGCAGTTTGTATCATATTATTCGTCCAACTGTTGAAATGCACCTGATATGGCACTACTGTTCAGGACCAATGGGATATTGGTTGTGGATGCCCCATCCCTGGAAGTGTTCAAGGTCAAAGGGCTTTGAGTGACCTGGTCTGGTGAAAGATGTCCTCAGCAATGACAGGGGCAGTGGACTAAATGATATTGAAAAGGTCCCTTCCAATCTAAACCATTGTATGATTCTATGATTCTTTATCTACGAGTCAAAGTTAAGAAAGGACTCATCTGCATTACCTCTTATGACTGATGCATCTCCCTGCTTATACCCTGTCCGCAAAACTGGCTGCCGCTAAAGTTCACACTATGTTCTGGAAGAATGGAATTCAGTTCCTGCTGACTGGATGTGGTCTTGCCAGGATGCTCTTATCCCTGCCCTGTTGCTCATGTAGAATATGTACAATTTTTGCCCCATTCTGTAGGGCCTGGATTTACTCCTGCATCTGTGGATTGGATAGTACACCTCCATTATATCTCTCCCATGCTGGAAGGCTCCACACTTTATGCTGCTTAAGGTTTTTGTGAAATTTTGTGATACCTGTGATGAGTGGGTCTGATCTTGTTACCAGGCTCTGAAGAGCACTGAGCTGAAAATGCAGGTATACCAAAAGATCCACTATAGCTTACACTTATTTTTGAAAAATGGAAGATGAAAAAGGCTAAGTATCCCTCCTGAAAAGGTACCTTATTTGTAATAGTATGTCTGTGATGAATTTTCAAGAATTACAGTGGAATAGGAAAGTGATGGCTGTTATCAGTCCACAAACACATCTAAAACCTAGAAAAGCTGACAGGGAATACATTGCTTTTAGACGCTGCCTTTTTGGCAGCAGATCAAATTAGATATGTGAGCCACCCAAATTACACACTTTCCCAGGTGGGCATTAGCAGAACCATCTGGCAATTAGAAGTCTCCGGGGCAGTCAATCCAACTTTGAGCTGGATTAACTTGGAAGTTTCAAATGCATCCGTTTCTTTTTGATAGTCAGAGGGGTTTTGGGCCCTTGTGAATCAGCCAGCCATTTGATTGGGGATAGAAAGAATTATTCAGTTATTTATCTTCAGCCTTGTTCAGCTTTCCATGAGGTCAGTCTACATCATCTGTCTTAGAGATATATCGAGCGAGTGTATATGCATGGCTCAAATCCAGCCAATTTTGGGCATGAATAAGTTGGTTGAGCATGCAGAGAAGATCTGTAACAATCTTGGAGCTTTATGTGGTGTGGCAGACTGTGGGCAATTTTGGACAGAGAGTACCCAGTGTTGTTAATTCACAAAAACAGTTTAGCTTTTCCTGTATTTCAGCAGTGACAAAAGCTCCCACAGCCTCACCATAGGCCCTCTTGATAACAACTGACAAAATCTGTGTCTTCCAAATACATTATATCATTAGATGAAGTGGACAAAACCAAAACAAGTATGTTTATGACTTAGCCTGAGGAGATAATTAACTTCTGAGTGCTGAGATCCTTGATTGCATTCCTAGCATGATCTTAATTGGAAGTCTGAACTTGTAAAAGGTTGTAGTGTTTGGAGGATATCTGAAATGGTTCACTGAGAAATTGTTTGTTCATAAATTTTAAAGGTAATCCAGACAAATATCTTTTCCTTTGCCTTTGTTGTAATTGTTGTGGTTGATGATGATGATAAAAATAATCTATTATAGCAGCAGCAACGGCACCAGACTATGCAAAGGGAACATGTATCAAAATGTATTAAGCCACTTCAGGGAATTTCAAAAGAAATAATAAGTTTCACAAAAAAGGCTGAATACATACCAGGTGATATTACTTTGAAACCTGTATTGCTGTTTCAGAATGTGGTACAGCAGTTTACTCTGCTGAAACTATTGACCCCTTGTGTGTCCTCAGCAAGAATTTTCATGATCTAAGTATTTTGCATGGAACTATGTTATGTTGTGCACGCAGTACGGTAGGTTGCTAGTATAAGATGAAAATGCAATTCTGTTTGGCTGATTTATCGTGCTGTTAGATGTGGGTGGCCCTGGACGGAGATGAAGTTAGCTCAAAAAAACCTGAAATTCTGACTTCATGGTTGGGCAATTACATTTTTGATATTTTAGAACCAGCTGTAAGTTTTTCTGTTGACCTGCTGGACTAGCTGAATCCTATTAGGTACTGGCATTGACAAAAGGTCTATGTAGCAAAATGTATTTCCATGCAGGGACACTAAAGCTACGAGCTATAAGGATACCGACAGTAAAGCTGCTATGACATGGTGCTCCAGTCACAGAAGGACTAATTAGCTCTGCTGAGACACAGACCGTAATGGCCTGGGATGACCCAGCACTGCTTCCCATATATGCACTAGGCTGTACATCATGCTCTGTGGATCTATCCTCAAAAGGCTGAAAGATGTATTAAAGGGCAGATTGATGGGGAGAAATAACAAGCCATGCCTTCAAGATAACTGCAATAGCAACAAAAGCTCCAGAAAAAAGAAATTCAGAAACTCTTTACTTATGCTGCATTTCTGAGGCTAGCAAAAATTTCAGTCCCTTATCTGTCTCAGTTATAGGCAGGTGTCCCAACTCTGTATGATCAGGGCCTTGGCGTGGTTGGTAAGGGTGTCTGGATCATAGGTTATTTTTTCTTCTCTCCTTCCAGTTGCAGGCAGTGAAACTGAGAAAAACAGATGGGCTCATAAATTAATACGTGGCTCTGTGTCTCATGTCACTGACAAAATTTTGGGTTTTTCAACAATGGGATGGCCAATATGGTGCCAGATTTGATGGTGTCAGGTGGGATTCACCTTTCTCAAAAGGGGAAGAGAGTCTTTTCTCACAAACTTGTAGAGCTCATTAACAGGATTTTAAACCAGGTTTGAAGCAGAGGGGGATGATATCAGGCATGACAGGCAGTGGATGACACACCAAGATTAGAGGAACCGGGTGTCGACAAGAGCCGTTAGCCTGTTGTTGTGAGATATTTTGACTACACTGCAGCACGCTTGAAGTCTTACAGAGATGGGCCAGGGGCTCGTGAGGTAATAGGAGGCAGCAGGGAAACACTGGGGGAATACATCAAAGGAATTAAGAGACGTTGCTCTAAGAAGGTGGCATGGCTGATAGCCCAGCTGAAGTGCCTCTACACTGAAGCATGCAGCACCAGCAAGAAACAGGAGGACATGGAAGGCGCTGTGCTGCTAGAAAGACCTAGTTGCCATTACTGAAACCGGGTGGTATGAATCTCATGACTGGAGTGCAGCCATCAATGTCTATGGGCTGTTCAGAAGGGACAGGAGAGGAAGGAGTGGCAGTGAGCTAGCCCTGTATGTTAGAGAGTGTTTTGATTGTCTAGAGCTTAATGATAGTGATGCGAGTATTGAGTGTTTATGGACAAGAATCAGAAGGATGTCTGACAAGGCAGATATCATGATGGGAGGCTGCTATAGAGCACCCAACCAGGATGAAGAGGCCGATGAAATATTCTATAAGCAGCTGGGAGAAGTCTCACAGTCCCTACCAATTGTTCTTGTTGGGACTTCAACTTACCAGATCTCTGCTGAAAATACAGCAGAGAGGAAACAGTCTAGAAAGCTCCTTGAGTGTGTGGAAGATAACTTCCTGACACAGCTGGTGATGGAGATGAGTAGGGAAGACACCCTGATAGATCCATTTTTTGTGAACAGAGAAGGATTTGTGGGTGATGTGACAGTTGGAGGCTGTCTTTGACATGGTGAATGGAATGAGAGAGTTTTTGATTCTTGGAGAAGTAAGGAAAAGGGTTAGTAGAACTGCTACCTTGGACTTTGGGAGGGCATACTTTGGTCTTTACAGGAGCTGGGTTGACAGTGCCCTTTGGAAGGCAGTCTTGAAGGGCAAAGGAGTCCAAGAAGACTGGACATTCTTCAAGAAGGAAGTCTTTAAGGCACAGTAGTAGGCTGTCCCCGTATGCCAAAAGATGAGCTAGTGAGCAAGAAGACTGGCCAGGCTGAACAGAGCTTTGGCTGGAACTCAGGGTAGAAGAGAGTTTATGGCCTTTGGATGAAGGGGTAGGCCATTCTGTAGGATGACAAGGATGCCATGAGTCTATGCAGGGAGAAAATTAGAAGAACCAAAGCCCAACTAGAACTTTACTTGGCTACTGCCATAGAAAACAATAAAAGATTTTTCTACAGATACATTACCAGCAAAAGGAGGGCTAAGGAGAATCTCCTTCATTAGGTGTGTGGGGAAACACAGTGACAAAGAATGAGGAAAAGGCTAAGGTACTTAATGTCATCTTTGCCTCGGTCTTTAGCTGTTGTTCTCGTAGTACCCGGTCCCCTGAGCTGGAAAACAAGGATGGGAACAAGAGTGAACCCTCCATAATCCAAGGGGAAATGTTTAGGGACCTGCTACACCACTTAGATGCACAGAGGTCTATGGGTCTGGATGGGATCCACCCAAGGGTACTGTGGGAGCTGGCAGAAGTGCTCACCAAGCCACTTTCCATTATTTATCAACAATTTTCAGATTAACTAAATTAGCATCTGTGATAGACAACAAACTTGAAGGATGGAAGCTATTGGAGCAAAAAATAAACTATGGAGCTCTCAAGGGAAAAAAGAGGCTGTGTTAGGAAACAAATACATTGTTTTGTGGAAGTCTTCAGAATGAAAAACTTGTGTATTCTCTCTGAATGGAGTGAGTGTTCATTGTCACAAGGATGTTGTCCTGGTTTCCAGCAGGGACGGGGTTGATTCTCCCCTGTCTCTATCCGGCACAGCTATTCCACCCTATGTGCGCCAGGCCCAGGGACAGCAGGGAGCTAGCCGGGAAGGGGAGGGGCCACAACAGGAAGTGGGTGTGGTGACATTGCGGCGTAGGCGTATATATGGACAGGCAGCACTGGGGTGCACCTCGGCATCGTCGGTGGCGGTTGGGGCGACGCGGGCTGCGGTCGGTATTGTGCTCGTGTTTGTATCCTCCATCTGTGTTACTGTTTCCCTGCAATACCTGTTGTTCTGGTAAACAGTTTTTATCTCAACCCACGAGTCTGCCTTTTCTTTGTCATCCTCTCGCCATCGCTGAGGGGTGGCAGAGCCAACGGACTGCCATGTGGCGCTTTTTTTGCCGCCGAGGCTAAACCACGACAGATGTGGTACAAGGCAGGTCCCTACACAGGTAAGTGAGATTGGAAACAGTAGAAAATCTGAGTTGGATTAGCCTAAAAATAGTAAACAAACTATTTAACTAGTTAACTAACAGTTAATTAACTGCCCTGAAAACATAGATGATGCAGAAAATAGTAGATGTTGTAAAATGTTAGAGAACTGTACACTCAGAATTGTAACAGGTGTGGAGTGAGAAAGGTTCCTCTGAGAGGTGTCTCAAATGAATATACAAACCTACCTAGCCTTTTCTTGCTGCTGCTGCCGCCCAGGCTGCTGGGGTGGGGGAAATGCTTTTGGCTGAAGAACAGGGAAGGTAAAAAAATGGAAAGACAAGATGACCAAGTGGCAGTGGAGCTTTGGGTGCTAAAATATCTCATACAGGCATCACTTTCATCTTATTAGTCTAATCATTTGCCCTGCAGACTACATGTATGCATGTTATCTGTATCCTGTACAAGCTGTAATATATATATTCCTATTTACTGCACGCCTGTCTTATTCTTTGATAAATCTTTTGAAGTTATTTATGATAAGAAAAAGGTTTCAGATTTCAACAACCTCTGACAACCAAGCCACTAACACAATATTTTTTGATGAGATCTTCCATCATCCTCCTCAGAAACACATAAGAAGGGAAATGTTAGAAGAAAATTCACTTCTTCCAAATCCTCTCTACAGCTGGACTGGGAGCAATGGGGACTGCCTTGGACTACCCATGGTAGGGGGTTGGTATATTTAAGTGTGTGTCCTTTCCCATAGAGCTTGTAGCTGTGAAAG
This sequence comes from Thinocorus orbignyianus, assembly GCA_013400375.1. Taxonomy (NCBI): domain Eukaryota; kingdom Metazoa; phylum Chordata; class Aves; order Ciconiiformes; family Thinocoridae; genus Thinocorus; species Thinocorus orbignyianus. The sequence goes on from VXBW01007089.1 coordinate 1,525,033, forward strand.
GAACAGAAATTATATTCTGTTTGTGTAAGAGACATTGTCAAAAATTGCAAAAGCAACAGTTTTAGTGCCTTCTTTCTTCCAGAGCTGGGTTTCATGGGTCAGTAGCTACTACACCTGGCCTATGCTTATTTGCTTTAATGTCCCTGTGAGTTTCTCAGGAAGCTATTGTTGCTCATAATTTTCAAAGAAAACACTGAGTAGAAAATCCTCTATATGTCCAAAGTTAGGCCTTGATTCCCAACAGTTTGAAGCTGCAGTGCTGTTGAATTTCGAATTACCGCAGCTGAGGATTTGGTTCATGGTTTCTACAATTATATACCTGTTCTATTTATTTCTCCAGATCATCCCTCTTTGTTAAGTTCAAGGGCACAGTCTAGAATTTAAATTAAATAGCTTTGTTTCCAGTGATGATATTGGGGTTTATTAAATTCATGTTTTGCTGCAGTGGATAGTATTTATATGATTCTCCTGGAGGAAGTTAAAAATAGCTTTCTGCTCCTTAGGGCTTAAGGGGCTACTTTTGTCCATGCTGCTAGCTTGGCTTGTTGTATTTTTTAAACACAGTAAGGAAAAAAAATAAATAGAAAAGGGAAAGTTTGGCCTCTCTCTCTCCTGTACCTTTTTTGTAATTGAAGATGAAATAAAAGCAAGTCAAATTGGCAGATAGCATTGTGTTCTGGGTGGTGCAAAGTGCTGAAAACTGTGTTTTGCCTGAACACAATTTGTTCTTTAATAGTCCTTTTTATTTTTCACTCATAACAACAAAAGTGAACTATTAAAAATCAAATGTTGAGATGAATGGAACTAAACAAAAACATGCCGAAGGCGACAGGCAGGGTTTAACACTCTGTAACTTTTATCTCTCTGGTGTCTCTCTTTGATGGTTGACATGGCAAAAGAATTCTCACAACACTTCTGAATCCTGATCACTCTGCTAATAACAGCAGGAGCATCACTGTGCGTCGTCTCCACTCTTGAATCCCTCTAGACATGGTTCCTTGCTTACCCAGTTGACATTCACAAGGCATTGCTCATCATCAAAGATTTAAAAAAGAAATGAGGAAGTACCTATGGAATCAGTAGAAGATTTGGGTATGTTGTTGTTATTCTTCTTCTTCTTATTATTATTATTATTATTACTACTTTTTTGTTTGTCAATGGTGACATGGGAAACCAATCAAGGGTCAGCATACTGACCTCAGTGCAGTATAAGTGCCATGTAAATTAATGGAACTGTGATTGCTTAAACTGGATAAGATTCTATATTTATGACAAGTCCAAAACACCCAGGTGAGGTACAGAGAAGCAAATGGAAATCTGAGAATATTTCTATAGCCATTAATATAGTCTTTGCTCCACAGAGTCCCTAGCCACTATTAGACCAATACATCGCAGGGGCTTACAGCAGAGTAATGAAGTCAGGACTCAAGAGATTTCAGATATGCTGGTAATATTCTCAAAGGTTTTGTCAGTTTTCTCTCTGTGGGGAAAAGGTGTTTTGTGAAGGCACTGAGCTGAGGCTCAAAAGATTTGCACTTCGTTCCTAGTTCATCATGGACTTTGATCCTGGGGAATAATCTGTTTTCTTCATGTGAAAATAGGAATACTAATAATAAGCCTTTACCTGCCCTGTAGGTTTAAGTAATATAAACTCTTCAGGCCACAGCATCCCTGCATCTGTGTACCAACAGAAAGGGATATTCATTTAACTGCAATCTTCATTGGCTGCTGTAACACAAACCGTCATGAGGAAATGAAAATCACAGAAAAATGAAATACTGTTACAGATTTTTTTTCCCTACAACTTCTATCCATTCAGTACAACAAAAGCAGGGAGCTTTGCTCCTGTGTCTGGACTTATTTTGCAAAAGTAGAAGTGAAATCATGGTCAAGGGTGAAAGAGATTTACAAATATGAGGTGAGCTGATATTTTCTTCTAAGAAGTCAGTTGCTTTCTGGTTTTGTCAAGTGCTAGTGTTTACAAGGGAAATAATGTGCAGCTTTGAAGGCCTCTGTTAGAGCCTTATGAGTTTTGTACATAGAGAAAATCTGATTTTACTATTTCATATCAACACTGTGGTAGTATAGAGACCAATAGGTATGATCCACAGCCTGTACATAAAATCTTCCCTGCCTCACTTGTGCTTGAACCTTGTGCGTCTTTTCACTATGGAGTTAGGCTCCAAAATTTCCAGCGCTACACCTCTGGCTCCATTTCTAGGTAGGGGAAGCAGACCAAGTCCTCTCTCTTTACTGGCAAATTAAACAGAACTAGGCACAGACCCAAGTGCTTGTGTATGATCACTCACCCTGCTAAACTGTTAGTAAATGTGCCCTTCAGCAAATGTTGCCTAAGCACAGTGAGGGGTTAACACAAGCCAAGAATCATCTTCAATATGTATTTTGGGTGTAGTCTCTCCTTTTTTTGGTAAGAGCTGGAAAGTTGAGCTGTATGAAGGTGGGCTGTGCCATGCCATGCCTCAGTGTTAGAGGGTTGTCCCTAGCCTGTATTGTTTACTGGTACAGAAACACTAAGTTGTTCTTTCCAGGTATGGGAGAAGAGACTCCCAAAAGACTTGAGTAGGGGATTTGTCATATGAGCATCTGTCAACTGATAATGAAGCCACGTTAAATATCTGAGCAACAGAATCCTGAAACATAGGTGTGGGAGGGACATAGGTTCCACTTCTTAATAAAAATCAAATAGATTTAAAGTGGTTCAGACAGATGTTTCCTTAGGTGCTTCCAAAGGTTTCTAAACATCTGCAATGATGAAAACTGTATAGACTACCTGCGTAACCTATTCTGGAGTTGAATTAGCCTTTGAAATGGATTTTTTTTTTCTTGCAATTACCAGTTTATTGTAATTTTTGTTCTTCAAATGAAGAAAGATCTTAGAACTAAGAAGGTCAGCAGTCTGTTGTCAGTCATATGTTCATTGTCTTTCTTACCCTGGCAAAATTTCAGAAGAATAAGGGAACTGGAAGGCAAGAAAGAGTTACAAGAAGGAATTATAAGGATGGCATCTAGTAATGTGTAGTAGGATCTATGTATTATATAAGATGAAAATAAAACTTGGACAAGGCTATATTTTGAGGTTCTAGTTGCAACATAAAATACCCTTGCTTTTTGCTTTTCTCGCTTATTTTGATGTCAGCAGAGCCCCAAGGTATATTTGTAGCCTTGAAATTCACAAATATCTCCTCTTTAAAGGATTCAGTTTTAAAAGGGGCACACCTGTAAGTGGTAAAAAAAAATCCTCTCCATTGTGAAATATCAATTATTTGTAAGTGCTTGGATTAATTTATTGGATTTTATGGGTAAAAGAAATGGAAATTGTTTCTTACATTAAAAATTAATATTTTACATCCAGCTGTGTCTGGCTGGGCAATAAATCAGCTCCTTACAATTACTTATTTGTCAGCCAGCATGTTAGTTCAAAAAGCTAGGGAGCTTGCCTGTGGATCCTGCTCTACTTGAAAGGCAGAGAGAGTTCAGGTCAAATCAATTTGAGCCACAGTAATTAAGAACAAGATTGAAGATCCTTCCCCACCTACGTAGTAAGCATCTGGAGTTGCTTTTTAGAATGGATCCACTTCTCAGCAGCAGCAGAAAATACTGCAGACAGACAACACTACTTCGGGATAGCTTTTTTAAATGGTCGAGAGGATTACATATGAACAAAATACTCAGACTTACCCCATAATAAATCTGAGTACTTCATATTTGCTAGACAGAAAAACATTTTATCTTTTCAGTTCGTCTATTTACAGCTGAATATCATGTAAACTTCACAGGATGTATTTACAGAGGCTTTCCCTGTATGGGCAAATTCAGCAAGGCCAGGGTAATGTAGTGTCCCATGTCAGTCAAAAAAACGGAGTTGGTAATGTGGTATCCGGAATTTTTTTCCCAAGTACTCCATAGTATCCCTGACACTGTCTGGACATGCTTTGGGAATTATCCCAGGATGGATTTTGTGGATCCCTGTTTTGACAGATGAGAAAGCTCATCTGCTTGATGGATGCTTTCTGCACCTTTGGAACACAGGGCCAGAGAATGGAGAGAAGCTTTTTACTAATATAGATGTAGCCATAACATTTGAGTTGATGCCAGTAGAATGAAAACCTAATAGAAAAATAGTATCTTTATCATATGAGTAAGAAATGAAGCACAAAGCTACATTGTAATTGAAAAATAATAATAAAAAAAGTCTAGTAGCTGCCGATGTAAACAGAAAGTTCCCCACAAATATTTCTTTAAAGCGTTTTGATTTGACAAGACAACATAAAATGTTTCTTAATCTTGTTAGAGTATAAGTTTTTTAAGCTTTCCCTTGGCCATCAAGATGAAAAATTAACTGTAACCACAGATCTAGTTGTAGAGTGTTCCTTGTGAACATTTCTGTCATGACAGGAGAACTAAATTAAGTCAATCACATACCAAAGAAATATAATTAGTTGCATACCTCTTGCACATGCAAAATCATATTCAATTAGAGGTAAATTAAATAGCTGTGGAAATAAGGTCACTTGAACTTCCACTATGCAGAGGAAACTCAGACATTTTGAAATCATGAGGTGAAGAGAAAACTCAGACTTCTGGCTTCCCAGGTGTCCTCACATGTTAGCATCACTGCCTTTCTTTTGCACTGGGATTCTGTTGATGGAGTTGTGCTTTGGGCTGGACTGGCCACTGAAAATAAATGACAGATGCTCTCCCCTACCCGTCTCTCCAAGGAGGGGAGAGAGAGAGAGAGAAACTTACAGGTTCAGAAAAAGACTAAACTAAGACTAAGGAAAATACTAATAAATTAATAAAAAAGAAATTAATGACATACATATAATATATACAAAACCATGTCGATCTTCCAGGATGACGATCTCATCACCAGCAGGCACAGAGAACATCTGAGACAGGACTCAGCAATGGATGGAAACTGGATTTCAGATTTGGATTCAGGAACATGCAGGTTGGGATCAAAGGCAGATGAACAGTCAGAGTCCTCCTTGGATGTCGTCCTTTGATCCCTCAGCTTTTATACTGAGCGTAAGGCGGATGAGATGGAATACCCTATCGGTTACCTGTCCTGTCTGCTTCTCCCCACAGGTGCGACCCCTCTATGTTTTTCCACCTCCAATGGGGCAAATAATAGAGAGCTGACCTTGGCTGTTACAGTAATAAGTATAAGCAAAAGCCTCTCTGCATTTTGTGGCACTTCAGGGCACAGTGTAGTGGCATGTTCAAGTGGTCAAGACTGTAGGGTTTTTTTACCTGTGTATGGTTGGACTCAGTGATCTCAGAGGTCCCTTCCAATCATGATGATTCTGTGATTCTGTAATTCTGTGATTCTGTTCCTTGATATTCACCATGAACATCAAACCTTATGTGCTAGAAGTGCTCACAGTCTGAAAAATATGCTGTTCATTTCAGAGAGTCAGTCAGTTTCAACAAGAGTGGAAAGATAAAATAACTGAATATTAAATTGTCTCTGTTCTACCTCAAACCAGGGCAAGCAAGGATCTGGTAGTAGAAGATCTGCCCTCCTGGGTCACTGAAGTAAGGGTTTCACAGTAACTCCTTCAGCTACCTCTTCAGAAAAGTCACTGGGACTGCAGCTGGTTAAGGGCATTTCACTTTATGCTAATGCAGTCTGCTTTGCTATTTACAAAAGGCTCAGTTTGCACCTTTANTAGAATGGATCCACTTCTCAGCAGCAGCAGAAAATACTGCAGACAGACAACACTACTTCGGGATAGCTTTTTTAAATGGTCGAGAGGATTACATATGAACAAAATACTCAGACTTACCCCATAATAAATCTGAGTACTTCATATTTGCTAGACAGAAAAACATTTTATCTTTTCAGTTCGTCTATTTACAGCTGAATATCATGTAAACTTCACAGGATGTATTTACAGAGGCTTTCCCTGTATGGGCAAATTCAGCAAGGCCAGGGTAATGTAGTGTCCCATGTCAGTCAAAAAAACGGAGTTGGTAATGTGGTATCCGGAATTTTTTTCCCAAGTACTCCATAGTATCCCTGACACTGTCTGGACATGCTTTGGGAATTATCCCAGGATGGATTTTGTGGATCCCTGTTTTGACAGATGAGAAAGCTCATCTGCTTGATGGATGCTTTCTGCACCTTTGGAACACAGGGCCAGAGAATGGAGAGAAGCTTTTTACTAATATAGATGTAGCCATAACATTTGAGTTGATGCCAGTAGAATGAAAACCTAATAGAAAAATAGTATCTTTATCATATGAGTAAGAAATGAAGCACAAAGCTACATTGTAATTGAAAAATAATAATAAAAAAAGTCTAGTAGCTGCCGATGTAAACAGAAAGTTCCCCACAAATATTTCTTTAAAGCGTTTTGATTTGACAAGACAACATAAAATGTTTCTTAATCTTGTTAGAGTATAAGTTTTTTAAGCTTTCCCTTGGCCATCAAGATGAAAAATTAACTGTAACCACAGATCTAGTTGTAGAGTGTTCCTTGTGAACATTTCTGTCATGACAGGAGAACTAAATTAAGTCAATCACATACCAAAGAAATATAATTAGTTGCATACCTCTTGCACATGCAAAATCATATTCAATTAGAGGTAAATTAAATAGCTGTGGAAATAAGGTCACTTGAACTTCCACTATGCAGAGGAAACTCAGACATTTTGAAATCATGAGGTGAAGAGAAAACTCAGACTTCTGGCTTCCCAGGTGTCCTCACATGTTAGCATCACTGCCTTTCTTTTGCACTGGGATTCTGTTGATGGAGTTGTGCTTTGGGCTGGACTGGCCACTGAAAATAAATGACAGATGCTCTCCCCTACCCGTCTCTCCAAGGAGGGGAGAGAGAGAGAGAGAAACTTACAGGTTCAGAAAAAGACTAAACTAAGACTAAGGAAAATACTAATAAATTAATAAAAAAGAAATTAATGACATACATATAATATATACAAAACCATGTCGATCTTCCAGGATGACGATCTCATCACCAGCAGGCACAGAGAACATCTGAGACAGGACTCAGCAATGGATGGAAACTGGATTTCAGATTTGGATTCAGGAACATGCAGGTTGGGATCAAAGGCAGATGAACAGTCAGAGTCCTCCTTGGATGTCGTCCTTTGATCCCTCAGCTTTTATACTGAGCGTAAGGCGGATGAGATGGAATACCCTATCGGTTACCTGTCCTGTCTGCTTCTCCCCACAGGTGCGACCCCTCTATGTTTTTCCACCTCCAATGGGGCAAATAATAGAGAGCTGACCTTGGCTGTTACAGTAATAAGTATAAGCAAAAGCCTCTCTGCATTTTGTGGCACTTCAGGGCACAGTGTAGTGGCATGTTCAAGTGGTCAAGACTGTAGGGTTTTTTTACCTGTGTATGGTTGGACTCAGTGATCTCAGAGGTCCCTTCCAATCATGATGATTCTGTGATTCTGTAATTCTGTGATTCTGTTCCTTGATATTCACCATGAACATCAAACCTTATGTGCTAGAAGTGCTCACAGTCTGAAAAATATGCTGTTCATTTCAGAGAGTCAGTCAGTTTCAACAAGAGTGGAAAGATAAAATAACTGAATATTAAATTGTCTCTGTTCTACCTCAAACCAGGGCAAGCAAGGATCTGGTAGTAGAAGATCTGCCCTCCTGGGTCACTGAAGTAAGGGTTTCACAGTAACTCCTTCAGCTACCTCTTCAGAAAAGTCACTGGGACTGCAGCTGGTTAAGGGCATTTCACTTTATGCTAATGCAGTCTGCTTTGCTATTTACAAAAGGCTCAGTTTGCACCTTTACATGCCATGGCTGAATTTGCTGAGCTAGGTAAAAAAACCTGAATGAATGCACAGAAGTTTCTGAGTGACTGCATTATCTGATTTCTAATTTCCTATCTGTTCTGATCTCACCTCCATTTCTATCAACACTCTTCTTGGCCTGTTCTTCTAAGCCCACAAGAGAGTTTGCAGCCATTACTTCCCACAATCCTCTCCATACGTTTTCCATCACAAGCTCACACTGATCAGTAGTTGTCAGAAATACTATGATGTCTCCCGTTGATGAAGACATCACATCCTCCTGTCTATACCACTGTCACTGCTTCACAAGTACACTGCTAAACTGGCAAGAAAACTGGGAATACCCTGTTGGTTGCTCATCCTGTCCTCTCCTCTCTGCAGGTGTGACCCCTCTATGCTCTTTCACTTCCAGCCCTCCAACAGTGCAAATAACAAAGTCAGCTGGCCTTGGTTGTTACAGTATAAGCAAGAGTATAAGCAAGAGCCTCCCTGAATACCATTCCTTGGCATAAATTACAAATAGTCAGGTCTTATCACTCTGAGATTGAACAATTTCTTCACAACGTGTTGTTAATTTCAGAGAGTTCAGTTAGTTAGACAAGGCTTAACTGAAAATTAAAATTACTGAATAGAAAATTAGTTCTGTTTTACCTCAAACTAGGACAGGCATGCATGGGAAGCTTTGGACTGAAGACTGAGAAAGACATAGTAGCATTCTGTTGGAAACTGGGAGTGCATTAGGAAGCACGTTTCACAACAGGAGCACAACGCTACAAAAACTCCCATGTCAACTAAATCTGTGTCCTGTGCTTAAATGATTTGCTTCTTACTATTGAAGTTATTCTGTGCCTCACTCTCCATCCCTCTCATACAGCCACTTGTCTCATACAGTAGGATTTCTCTGACTAAAACCAGAAATAATATTTGGCACATAATGAAGTCTTACTGGTTGTATAAAACTTGATGTATTTCTGAGTGTCAGTTACCGGCAGTTACTTAGTATTCTATTTTATGTGTGTACAGACAGTCATTTACGAAGCCTGGTGTGACAAGAAAAAAGCTGTCTAGTGAAACCAGATCATTCCATCACCCACCTGTAAAATACAGCTAACTCAAACACATTTGAATGATTATATATGAGCTAATTAGAGACTGAGAGAATGATCTGTGAAATTGTGAATAAATAGGACAAAACAAGGTGATTACAATAAATTGGCAGTGGTTATATCAAGGTCCAGCAAAACTGCACTGTTGAAATGAAAGCAAGCAATGAGAGGACTGAGGCTGATCTAATTAAAAACTGTACACCAAGTTATAAAAAGAGAGAACAAAAGTAAACAAGCGGCAGAGTCTAGATTTATTTACCATAAATATGGAATCATCACAGTATGATGTTGAGGTGTCCAGCACAAGGAATTAGGATTCATAAATAGAACCCATCCTTTGCCTCTATTTCAGTATAAATGACAAAGCAATAGCCACTGTGTATCTGAATGTACAGCCGCAGACCTAAAGGTCTGATTATGAAGATGATGAAGAGGCATAGCTCTCTGAGAGCTCCTCATCAATTTACAAAGTAACGTTCCACAATGGATAGGTTTCAGAGACCAAAGATGAATGACTGAATCAAACTGAATTTCATCAGGTGCACGGGCTCTATGCGGTGGGATCACAGCGAGCATGAACCGCAGAAGCAAGGCAGCAGCCACCATGGTGTCATGTATGCTGTGAGTGGAAAACAATCCTACATATCCACGTCTCTGAAGATTATGCCAAATGTATTTTGGCCCACCAGCTTTGTAAGCAGTCATAGTAAAGACAGAAAGGGTGACATCTCTGCAGTGGAAATGATAAAAGGTATCATCCCATTGACTTCAGCAGAGATCTCATGATTTTTAACAGTATAGTTATAATGATGCTCTAGTTTATTGCAAATATATAGCCAATTAAACAGACTCAAGAAGACACTAAATTATGAGGGTTTTGTGTTGGGTTTTTTTTTTTTTTGGTTTTGTTTTTTTTTTCTTTTTCTTTTTTTTATCTTTAACTGATTGGAAACCATGTATTTAAGCCCTAGAAGTTAATTCATATTTTTGGAGCTGGCTGAGAATGAAACCACACAGACAGAAAAGCAGAAAGGGACCATTTTCTTCCTAATATAAATGTAAAACTTCCATTGGCATTTTACTGCAGCATTCTCTCCTGCATACGTAATATGACCATGCATAACGTGACTTTCTATAAGATGTCACTCTTACAAATCTTGTGGTCTGCTGTATTACCTAAAACTTTCCATTTCCCTACTCTGCCTTTCAACCACGCAGACAACTCAGATTTTTTTAGACCAGAGACCAACTTTTCCTGCATTCCTTCTTACAGTAATACTATCTTCAGTGGTGATTGAATATAGTTTTACGGATTGGGGCTGACCAGCACTAACTTTATCAGCACTTTTGTTTTGTATTCTTTAGTAAATCCAAGTATAGTGTTTAACATTTTTTATGGCTGTGATGTTGGAGGCTTCCTTTACTCTCTTAGTCCCAAATACCACTTTTGTCACTGAACTGAACAATTGAGCCATTTTTCCCAGTATCCTACAGACGTTTCCCTTGGCTCAAGTATAATTATTTCACAATGAAGTACTTTTGTCCCCCACAGGTCCAATCATCCAAACCAACTGAATGTTGCTGAATCTGGACACTTTTTCTTCATTATTTTCCTTTGCCTCTGAGGAAGTAAGTGTGGCTCTAAGCCTCAGTATTCTTATGCAGTTTTTACTGTAACACACAACATTTTTCATTATTTTTTTTTAATTAAATTGAAGTTCCTACCATCTTCATTTATTTTTTTTTAATTTGGTGGTAACTTTTCTGCTCTTTGATGATTTTGAGTGAAATGGTCCATGTTTTGTTTCTAGATTGGTTTTGGTTTTGTGGTTTTTTTGTTTTTTTTTTAAATTAGAATGAAAATGGAACAGGCAATTTAAAGAAATTCTTTCACATTTAGTTTATTAAGACTTTTAAGATTTGTCTTTTCAGGATTGCAACTAATCAAGGGCTAAGCAGTGGGAAATTAGAAGTCTGCTATGATTTTTCCATATACCTTTACATTTAACTGCCTTAAAAATGATGGGAATACCAACACTGGAAAATAGTATTGTTATAGAGGTTTCTTCATGTTTGGACTGCTCACTTCTGCACTGAACATACTTTCAGACTACACAGTTGACCTGAACAAGAGACAAGCAAGACAAAAGAGGTTGGTGCTTTCTGTGCCCTCCTTAAATCTCTTTTTGCCTCAGGCTGTGAGACAGGAAAAGTTTGAGCCTTTTTTTGACATGTATTAAGAGCCTGACTTCCAGTTCAACTAATTCTTCCCTCAATCCTCTCTCAGAAGTGGGTGATAACATGGTCTAATACTTAAGCTTTTTTTACTAAGGTGAGTGGGTTTAAAAGAAAGCTTAAAAATATGGTAAATTGAAATTCATGATTTTTGGAACCAGTGAATTTCCCCAAGAGGATACTGAAGTGTAAAGGAAAATAAAGTTGGAAGCTGGAGGCAAGAACAGCAGTTTTTGAGTATTTAGAGCATGAAAGAAGTTAGTTATATTTAAAGCCAGCTAGAGAAAACAGTTTCTAAAGGGAAGTTAGCAGTGGGAACTAAAGGAGATATCTGTGGTAGCCAGGAAAGATGCCTGAAGGCCATAGTAGGATAGGGCAGCTGCCTAAGTAATTGTAGCTCATCTCAATAGAAGCCCCACGTTAAGAAGTGAAGGAAGAAAAGGTACTGACAGTGGCAAGAGGACAGCCACACATGAAGGAACAAAGGGGCTCTGTAATTCACTGACAAACTGAACATGCTTCGCTTTTATATTCCTAGTTTAGGGTAGACAGGCTCAAAGTCTTGTGTCAAGGTGACAGAAGGGACCTGAGTGAACTGGTCAGGCTGAGGTGCTCACAAGCTGTGAGGCAAAGCGTGTCAAGTGTGGATATTCCTCATCCCTGCTTTCTCCTTTAAATGCAGTTGATAATAGGAGATGTATATTGCCTGCATTCTTAGAAGAAACTTTGGCTCTAGATACTAAACAGGTATTTGAAAGTATTTTAAAGCAGTATATTTAATGATGGGGGATACCACCTGGGAGTCTAAGTGAGACTTCAAACTGTCTGAGCTAATTGGATTGCTATTATTTGAGGTAATCTTATTGGGATGCTTGGAAATGAGTTTTATTCTTCATTAAAAGGACAAAGGGCTGTGTCTTTAAAGGGCAACACTAATGTATGCACAGAGGGCAAAAAATAATGTTCTCTAAAGCTCTCTATGGGCTCCTGCCAGTTGTGACTAATGTTGGTGCAGGTACTAGGAAAACACGGGGAAATGTGATGATGAAGAAAGAAGAATGGAGATTAAAAGAAAAGTGGTTTGAAAGCTCTCCTCATACTACTGTATGAAGAATAATATATGAGGCCTGCGTAATGAAAATGATAATGTGTTCTGTCATTTTATTTCAGATAATTAGACTCTGATCCTGGAAGCTGTTTCTTGTGGCTGAAGCTCTGTATCTGATTAGAGTCCTCCTGTGTTTCCTACAGTTTCAGTCCAGAATCCTTTTCTGCTGCCTAGTTTGAGATGCAATTGGTCCAGGCGCAAGGAGACACTGATGCTATGATCTCATGGGACACAGGGACAGGGTCTGGGTAAGGTCCCCTTACTGTCCCTATCACGCTGCTGAGTAGATTGTTTATGCTTGGGCTCAGAGCTGGAGGGAGCTGGCTGGCTTACCTTGAATGGATGTTCAAGCCGAGAGAAGAGGTGCTAGGTCCAATTAGAAATCACCTCTAACGCCCAGCATGAAATTGAAGCTGGCAGATTCTGCTATAAAATTGCAAGACTGGTCTGCTGTCTTCCTTTCCTAATCCTTTCACATTAACAGATCCACTTTGATTGGCTGGCTGCAGCAAAGAAAGTGAAGTAGATGCAGGATCCATACAGGAAGTCTACCTTCAAGTGTTTGTCAAAACAGCTTGACAGATAAACTCTCTATAAACATAGAGCTGCTTTCTATGATTTTTTTTTTTTTTTCTGGGGGGGGAGGCAGGGGGAACTATTTTCCTCCAGAGTAAATCTGTCAATCTGTTCTACCATGGCTTTAGGTGGAACAGAGCTAAAATTCCCTTCAGTGAGAGAGGCTCTTACTTATACTTGATGATGTGGCAACCAGGGTCAGCTAACTTGATTGTTTATTCCATGGAGGAGTTGCACCTTTGGGGAGGAGTGGACAGGTCAGGTGACCCAAACTGACCAATAGGGTATTCCATCCCATCTGCCATGCTCAATATAAAAGCTGAGGGATCAAGGTGGATTTGGTTGGCTTTTCTGCAGTGGGTTATTTTTCTTTGGCTTCTTCTTCTATGTGATTTTCTGATCTTCTTCTTGGCTTCTTTAGTGGTGCACCTTCTTTGATGACTGATACCTGGGGAAGACTCAGTCAGTTTGTCTACCTTTGATCTCAATCTGTGAGTTCATGAATCAAGGTCTGGAATTCAATTCCCATTCATCACCGAGGCTAGTCTGGAACTTCCCTAGTTGCCTGCTGGTGACATGTCTCTGGGAGCTTGATACAGTTTTGTATACATTTGTATTTATTATATCTATTTTTTCTTACTTAATGTTTCATTAAAGTAGGTTTTTTTTTTTTTTTCCTAGGCTTACAAATCTTTCTCTCTTTTCTTCCTTTTTTTCGAGCATGAAGTGGGAGAGAACATTTGTCCTCTTGTAATTGGCCAGCCAAGGCTAAACCATGTCAGGTTCATTTGTATTTTTAAGTGCTTTCAAAGCATCTTCAGCAGAAGCAAAATACCATAACCTCGAGTAACCAAAAATCAGTAATTTGATTCTTGTCAAACAAAACAAAGGTGCAGTGCTGTGTGATCCACCATTGTCATCTCATCAAGGCACTTCACATCACAAAAAAACCCCAGTGCAAATAAGGTCCAGGTGAAGAACTGTTTGGTGAATAATTATGAGGAGTAAATGCAGGAGATTTTGAGTCAGCCTGTGGGAAAACCTGAAAAGAAAAAGCAGTATTAGCCACAGTATTTGCTAACATGCCTAGTTTTGTTTCTCTTTGTGTCAGATGCCACATTCAGCTGTGTCTGCATTGCTGACACCGGTGAGAATTGTGACTCTCTACCCCTCTGCTAAGATCCATGGGGTATAATCTGCCTATTCAGCTTGATATAGTAGTGTCTTAGACAATATATAGACAACTGGTCATGGTAAGTGATGAATATAAGTGAGAAGAATTTCAGGCTGCAAGTTCAATATAATTAATGAAGTGTTACTAAAGCGTTTTAAGAGAAACTGGTTCCTGCATTTACAATGTGCTGTAATGATTTACTTAGAAGTCTCCCTTTAGACTCAGTATACAAGTTACAAATGATGCAGAATGTTGCTGATCAGAGATATTGACAATCGCTCATTGGTATTGACGTATACAAGAGTCTCCACTGGTTGCGAGTGCAATTATGAACTGACTTTAAAGACTTGCTTTTGGCCAAAGGTTAAAAGAGGACCTTATTTCTCATCTTATTTCAAAGTTTCTCCTATCTTACTTTTCAGCTGTTTCCTTCAACAGATAAAAAGAAACCAACCCCCAAATAACCAATAATAATAAAAACAACAAGATACTGTAAGTTTTCTGTGTTCTACTTTGTCTTCCATTTATCTGTTCAGGACTATTCATTCAACTGGAACAGATGGTGATGACTTTTAAGAGATATTTCCACTGTCACCCAAGTAAAACTTCCTGTCTATCAGTAAAATGTTTGGAAATACGCTCAGGTCTTAGATTTTGAATATGTTCTTCAAATGAGCCTAAATGATTGAAGAAGAAAAAATCTTGTAGGCTCTCCCACTGAACACAGTTGTTCTGTCTAAGCCAGCTGGAGTTGTACCTAGGTCCCCATGTCCCATGTTTCCTTTGACTAGGAATATCTGAAAATATCATGAGAGTCTTGAAAATAAAAGGCAGAAAGACTCAGTATCTTGGAGAAGTTTCTGAAAAAAATAGGCAGAAACCAACCCTCTCCTTGGAGAAGACCCACTTAGCTAAGCCAAGGTCTAAAAACTGAACTCATGCCAGTGGCTTTGAAATGTACTAAAGCTGAATTAGGGATAGGAAGGCTGGTTAAAAATTTTTAGTCAAACTGCAGCTTTACCCCTGTGTTCTTGGTTGAACATCAGGGCATGAACTTGTAGGGTTTTGCTGATGAGATCTATTTCCTTTCCTTTTGCATGAGTATCAAGAGGGGACTCCTATCTGTGAGGTGTGTTATTCTTGACACATCCTGAAAGAAAGCATTTGTTCCTTGAGTGTGTGACATGCAGTGCTTATACTTCTGCTTTAGAAAGTCTGTTGCTCATTATAGAAATGTTAAGTTCACTCTCCACTCTGGCTGCTCTGTTTCTGCAGAAAAAAATGATGCATCTAGCAAGTTATTGTAACATCTATGAACTAGCGCCAATAAACAAATCTCTGTCTCCTTGTACTTGAAACAGCTGCTGGTGATTACCCTCCTCCTATGGAAACAGAAACACATCTGGTTTTGGCAGAACTGCAGTGAAACAGAAAGGAGAGGAGCCAAAGCAGCCATCCCAGATGTACACAGCTGTATCATCCTGATGCTTCTGCTCCACCTGAGAACCATGTCTCATGTAAGTGGTGGGCGGGGATGGGAATTAGGAGAAAAAGGTAAATGCAAAAAAGACTTTTCCTCTTTCATATTCCCCATTGTGGCTGAACCATTCAGCTTTGTTCTCAGATCTCTGTGTATTGTTCACTGTTCCCATACTTCTATGTTCCTCATGGTCACATCAAAAATATGACCAAAGTTATCTGGCCTAAATTATCATGTTTACAATCTTCAGTGAAAATTTCCCTGTGGGAAGAAGACAAATACAGTATCTACTGCTTAATGGTTCCTCTAATGGCTTATGTGATGACCGTTTGAGAAATTTGGTCTGTCTGAAATGTCATTATTTCAAGGTTGTCTCCCAGGAAAGCACATCATACCAGAACATCAGACCCTGTAGTCATGACCCGGGTTTTAGAGAACTGTAAGATTAAAAAGCAAAAAGAATGCAAGAAATATGGAGCTCCTATGTGTTGCATACTTTTATTTAACTTTACATGGCAGGATTAAAACTTGGGTTATTTGACAATGTATGAAAAGGAAAGGTGAGATTCTCACATTGCCTCATCTTGGTGCTGAGGTTTCTAAGAAAAATAGGAAAACACTAAATATTGTGAAAGAGTTGACAACATGTTTATGTACTGTAGTGTATGGCAGGACATCTCCATATATTTTTGAACTGTTTTTCCATTTAGATTTATGAATTAAAATTAAGTTTTAAAATTTTCTTTCGCCTACCTCCAACCTCTTTTTTATTTTCCCCTGAGAAAAAGGAAGAGCTAATTTAAAAAAAAAAAAAAAAAAAGGAAGTTTTAGCTTTTTTCCTTTTTTGTAACTGGGCCCTTGGTATAGAAGACACCTCCATGAACAAAACCTCAATGTTTCATCAAAAATCTAGCTTCCATTCCAACAGACATTTTGCTAATAATCATTTGTGTCATGTGAATGGAAGATCTGACACAAGTTGTGCCATATTGAAATATATTCTAGCTTGAGCCAAATTCATTAACACAAAATCAAAACAGGCTGGATGCTGGCAAAGCTGCTGTGATCTGGTAGTAGTAGTAGAGGTATCTAAAGGTAAGCAGTTACTAAGAATGAGCTGGAAAGTGACAAATGCCAGAACTGACTTGACTTTAAATCCTCATTTTTATCTGTTTTCTTCTTGTCTTCCGTTCCACTTTTCCTTCCCTGTCAGCATATGTTAATTTTCAATTGTGCAAGCATTATTATTGTTTCTCTCTTTTCTATGCCTGCCTCCCACTCCCACAAGGAAACCTTTTCCTTCCCAACCATTTCCTTTCCTGCCCCTCGCCCCCTGCCTTTTATTTCTTGGCACTTGGGTGGTGGTTGGCCTTGATTTTATTAGGTTATCATTTGCTATCATGCCAAACAAAGTGAGCAAGTCTTTTTCTGTTAATGTCTTAATGCCAACTGTGAGAGTGGTAAGGGGCACTGAGCAGATGCAAATGCAAGAAAGGGAGGAACTGTTCCTGTACAATGAAATAGTCTTCATTACAGACAGTATTGAAAACTGCAAATTATACTCCTGCATTTTCACTTGATTATTCGAGATCCAAAGCGAAACTGTCTATTATGTGTGTTGCTCTACCATATCCAACAGAATAATCTTTTGTTTTCGTCAAGTTTGACTTTGGCTCCTCTAGTTCTCATTTCAGTTTATACTTTCTTGCTGTTAACTTTTTGAATCCTTTGTCAATGATACAAGGCACAGATGCCTGGCACCATGGGAGAGGGAGTGATACCCTTCCCTCCACAAACGGCGAGTTGGTACAGTTTTTTTTTTTTTTTTTTTTTATTTTTTAAATAACTGTCTTCTCTCCAAGTGAATCGCCCAAACTCCCTAGGCGGAAAGCTTATAAAAGAGAGGAATACAGTAGGCTCATACATTTTGTGAAGAATTTTTATGAGAACCACTTTTTACAAAATTTCCCAATTGATTTCCTATATTATTACTCCTCTGGCTCCCAATAATGTTATTTAGACAGAGAAATATTCCTACAGCGTATCTTCCCATTTACACTTTGCTTTCAGCACTGGCCGGTAAATGGGCTATTACAGTCTGGGAAAAAATACAAAGAGTAAAACTTTTCCTTCGTGTAGCTTAAAAGATGCAGATAACTAATAGTTGTCCAACATGAGCCTACTATTATAATTTTAAAATTTTCTACCGTACCAAGCATGCAGAGGTGGACTGTTCTGACTAATGAATAGTATAGTATAGTAAATAGTAACATAGTAAATGGTAATAGTGTAGTAAACAGGTAATTTTGTATCCACAGTGGAGATGTGATTACTATGGAATACCTCAGTGTATTAATGGAAAAAACTACTGACAAGCCCCGCAGCAACAGAAGCAAGCCCAGCAGACCCATTACCATGACATGAGTGGGTTTTAGGTCAGTGAGGTTAAAAACCGCTTGCTTCAGACCAACCCAAATGTAGGTAATCAGCTTACACAAGGAAGTCAGTATCTGCTAATGTAACGCCCACGACAGAAGTCAGTGTGATAGTTCTGGGCCCAATTCTGCCTGCCATGTCTGTGGAAAGTAGTCCCAGCAGTTTCAGTCATAATGCATGTGCAGGAGGAGAATGCACTAGTAGAGAACTAAACAGAAGAGCTCCTAGGAGGAGGCAGTAGGTGGCAGATTTCTTGAGGGGCTTCTCTGATGAGTGGCTTGCCCCACTTCTTCTATTTAGTGCGCTAGACTCCTACCGCACCAGAAAAGATTAGAGCTAGGGCCACCTGCTCATGTAAAAAAAACAAAAAACGGACAATGTTTAGATAATTGCAAGTTATCCATTGATGGAAAGGTGCGCTTTCACTATTTGTGCCTGGCGGGGAAGTCCTACATGTTGGCTGCGTACCCATATTCAGGTTGTGAACTTGTAGTACCTCAATGTGAAGTCTTTGGGTGTAGCAAATTTTAGTTCTAGGTTTATCATCAGTGTAGGGAAAAGCTTATCTAGTGTATTACAAATATATTTTTCTTGTCGTGAATCAGAGCATAGCAGAGAAATCCTGAACCTGCTCTAACAACCAAAGTCTTGTTTATCTGTAGTTTTGTCATTTTTCAGCAACAAGTGAAATAACATAGGCCTGCTGGCTTTAGGGAAATTAGCATATTTGCATCAGGGTCAGCAAAACTCAGCATGGTCTGTGGTGCTGGAACTATGTATTGAGAGACTCTTAAATGGAACAGTTTGCCCTGGATATTGGCATTCAACCTGTTAAATTCACTGCATGAAAGGTAAAATTTCACCGAAATTTCACTCACTACAGAATTCTGGTATGTTATAGACAGCCAAAAGGATATGCCCTCTCAGAGGTCCTGCTAAATAAAACCAGTAAGGGCCTAATTTGCTCACTTACAAGTATTTGTTTATCTGAACAGATGTTGGCACTTAGCCTTATTGCATGGCTTAGAGGAGAATGGTAAGACAATGGCAATCAGTAGAAGCTGGTGACAACTTTTTTGAGGAATGGAGGTGCTGGGTAGGAAAGGCAGACTGGGGGAATTGAGAGGGGTTGTGCCAGTTAACCAAGGAAATGTCTCAGGGGCTCAGACACAAGTAACTTGTGAAGGGGATGAGAAATGACTGAGTGATTGAGCAACAGCAGCGAACAGTTAGCTTCTCAAAAGAAGGCATGTGCTCCAATTGAAAAAAAAGATAAAGGCATTGATTGTTAAACAGAGGGTTATGGTAGACATTAAGAGGTGAAATGTCTATATAAACCAATATTGCCACAACAACAAAATATATAAACTTGCCATGAGCAAATTACGTTGGATATTAAAGCGTTGCCAACCACCAATGTGATTCCTGAGCAGCCATCTCATAAAAGTAGTTGAAGCGAGAAACCATTTTCAGAGGGAATTTGATAACAGGATTATGTGATGAGGTTACAAGATAAGACTGGCAGGATGCAATTATCTAGATCCCTTCCAGGCCTGTTCCCCTGGGAGAAAAGAGGATATCAAAAGCAGTGGCTTACAGTGCACTGCAGGTGTGCATGTGGCCCAGCGTATAACCTCAGTTTGCCAAGGCTGGACAGTAATCCAACTAATCTAGAAGTGCTGTAATGATCTATTCTCCCCATTAGCTCCTAGATAAGCATGTAGCTGTTAAATGAACTGTCCAAAGATATGTATTAATATGCAGTTGATGAACGCAACTACTTGTCCTTCACTGTAGCAATGTTCCTACCTCCGAAATAGTCTCATGCTTTAAAGACATCAGCAAGTAATAAATATTAAAAACTCAAGTAAGATGGCTGTGATGCTACTAGAGAGAAGAAAGCATTCAGGAAATTTTGCAGTGCCTTTACCTTTTTCAGATTTTTGTTTGCAGATACTTATCAGCAATTCATCAACTTGTCAATTTGCCCCATAATCTCTGAGTGCTCTAGCTAGAGATCTAGCCTAGCACAAGCAAAACTTTCTCTCCAGTTGCTAGGTAACTCCAGTGTCTGTTCGTCTGTGGTACCTGTTATCAGCTGTTCACATCTTTATTTACTTTTCATCTTGACCATAGTAATGTGATAGAACTGGACACAGAGCCTTCTACGTTTAAGAGACTTGGCACAGTTACCTGTGCTGCAGTCCATCATTCCCATCGGCATGGGCTGCCTTCCTCACAAATGCATGTGCCCTTCAGCTCAAGTTAAAAGGAGGTTCTCATCTTTGGTTGGTTCTGTGCATATTTTAAGACTACTTTGTAGTTGTGAATGGGAACCATTCTAGATTTTATTCTCTAGCACAATGGATGGCTTTGAAATTACGTTTAAATTTAACCCTCTAATTCTGGGGACAGAAATAAACAAGGAATCACACAAATGGCCAGAAACCCTTCCCCGGGACCTAGGGACCAGTGACTCATCAGTATCTGCTATAAGAAAGAACAAAGCAAGGAACATAAATATTTTCAAAACACTTAGAAAAACCTTACCAAAACAAACTACTTTGCAGATTTCTCCTATGGAAGGAAATGAATAGGCACAAAAAATATGCGTAGCCGTGATGCTTACTGCATTGCTAGGAATCCCAGTGAGAAAAGTGACATAAAATTATATGCGAAAGAAAGGCATAGAAGAGAAGCTGACTCTATTTTGTTGAGTTGCAGTAGCTTCTAACAGCCTCATTCCGTTCTTCTAACAGAAGAAAACACCTATCTCACACGACAGTGAAGCATCCTACTGCTGAAATAATTGCTCTAACTACAAATCTGGGGACCATGTAAGGATACAACAAACAGGTGGAGCAGAAGTTTAAGGCAAGATGTAGGTAGCTGTGGGAGACGAACTAGGAAATGGTCGGTGTATCAGCTACCTAACCAAGACTCCAGGTACTGGGATATCAGTTCTGACACCTTTGCTCTCACTACTATCTGCTAGAGGAAGGTTTAGTTGGTAGAGTCTTTTACATAGAGTGATCTATATATGTCTAGCTGTCTGTATATCTGTCTCTCTATATATAGACATTTACCAACTAAATGCATACAAAATTTATTTAACTATTTAGGAAGCAAGGAAGGAATAAGGATGTAAACTCAGAATTCTTCTGACTGGAAACAAAGACAATCCTGCAGCTGTCCAGTCACTAGCAAATGACCCTTCTTTGCTTTATTTAGAGAGCAAACTTAACAATTTTTGATAGAATTCCTTCACAGAACTTCTTGGCAAGGAAAACATTATGAAATACAGAAGATTCATTAAAATATTTTTAAAATCAATTAATCCACTGATCTAAATATACAAATAATGGAGGAAGATTTTACAAGTGGTTTCCTGCAATGTGTTCTGAGTGATAATAAGACACCAAGTGCTTCATCAATTACTGTAGTCAATAGCCTGAATTTTCATCATAAACAGACAGCCTTCTATATAGAAAATGGGTAAAAAAAAAGCCCTAGTTAGATAAACACTGCAAGATACTGTATAAAATCAGACTCGGTTGGCTGGTGCTGGTAGTTCTCTCTGTCTTCTGATATTTAAATCTACCTGACTTCCCCTGTTCACTCTGCTTTACGTAGAAGGCTGTAACTTTCATAAGTTTCTCATTTAAGATGCCACATGTTAGAAAACATTTCAATATTTGTTTATGTCAAGGTCTTGAAGCTATATTCAGACCTCACAGTACATTTGAAAATTATTTCCACACAATATTATTTCCTTCTTGATGGGAAAAACTGATGTCTTGGAGAAAATCTGTATGTTTGACCTTTAGACTATCCATCCACGAAATTCATGTTTGCCCTCTGACAAGGTGGTATATGTAATATCATCTATTTTTTTATTTATGATATGTCAGAGATGTGCATGGAACATTAGATTTGTAATAGCACACAAGCTATTTTATAATCTTGAGCTGTGATTTTATCAGGTGATTGAAGCCTCCATGGTTTCTTTCACCATCCATTCATGCTTTGATTTCCATTTACCTTATACACTGAATAAGATTGGAAATGATTCTGTGATAATTAAATCAGCATCAAGGACACAAAAAATCAGAATTAAGTTGGATGAGCAATCTTAGAAATACAATTTCAAATTTTTGGGCTATGTGGCTTTCTGTCCTTGATGGACAGTGTTCTTTTACTTAGGAACGTACTTGGGCACCAACATACAGTGTATCAGAGGGCAAAGAAGACAAGAAACATTTTTGCTTGTAAAGGGATACAATTTAGGGGATCCTGCTGAAAGATTAATTTTTTCTGTGCTTTGAATGATAGCATATTACCTTGAAACAGCATGTTGGGACTGATAAATCATATTCAGACTATCTTCTGTAGCTGCCCAAATTAAATATTGTTATACCACAAATAACAAGTTTCATTTAAGCCCCCTTTCCACTTCTTTACAGGATCATGATACTCATTGCTGCATATTTTTCATATGTTCATTTATTTCCCATGATCCATTTTCAGGAAAAGGGCAAACAGGTTTGAGATTAAGTTATTCTTTTGGGAAATAAGACCCCCCAGAGGCTGCAAAAGGACTAGAGTTTAGCTCTCACACGTTGTTGAATACTTTAATCACTGGAAAATTATATGGAAGATTCTTTGCTTGGCTGATCTTTAGTTGAACTCAGTGCTCTGTATGTGTACTAAGGATAATTTATGCAGGATTAGGTAGTGTTTAGGTGCTTTCCAGCTGCTGGTGAGTTGCATTACAATCCGGGCACCACTTCAGCTCAAACTGGGGAAAGGAGTTGAGGTTTAGATGTCTTATGAAACATATAATCTAATATGGATGGTAAGCAGCCCTAGAGCCAGGTTGTTTCTGGCAGTAAGTGTGCAGAACTGCTTTCTACAAATAATGTGCTTAAATTCCATTTCAGATTATTTTGATAGTGGAATGTGAAAATAGAGACCCAAGTGATTTGTAGAAAAGAAAACATGACAGAGGTCAGGTGCTCATTCATAGATTGAAGCATCCAGTCCAGAAGGATGAGAAAGAATATTCTAAGTGAGAAAATGAGATGGAGTGCAGTTTTGTCTTATCAGGAAAAAAGTGAGGATAAATTATTTGCACCTGTACTTTTACATTACTGAATGATGTGCCTTTAGGTCTGTGAAAAGGAGTGGGTTACAGTCAAGCTAAACACAAACTTGTAAGCTTTTCATATCACAAGAAGGAAAGAAGTAAACAAAATCTGGTGGGTGTCTTTCCTGGTAATTCCTAGGAGGAAGTGGTGCTTTCACTTGTGTGAACCCACAGCAACATTTGCCCTACCCAGCTTTGTGGAAACAAAATACATTGTGAGCTATTAAAAGCAAAAACACTGTCTCTGACTCATGAATTACCTGAGCTACAAATCACTGGAGGCCAGAAGAATTTTGGGTAGGTGTTATTGCATGTCTTTTATGGCTTCTCTGCCATGTGCTATTGGTCAGTTATAAGACCAGATGTTGGGCACTGTCTGACCTGCTGGTCTTGTTTTCATATTCTTAAGTTAATATGATCCATCTAAAAGGATATAGTCCAAGCTACTCTTCTGGGCTCTGTTTGCTTAAAGGGGCTCTCCAGAAGGAGATTATCCTACCTTAGCAGTTTGTGAAGGACAAAAGAGTAAGTCCCTGGCATTGCTTATCCTGCCCTATTGGTCTGGGAAGGAAATAGATAGCTAGTTTAAATTGGTCATATACCTAGGTAGATAAATTCAGGCAAAGAGATTCCTCTTCACAGTGGTGGGTAAGGTTGGTTCACTGGTCTAAGTTTTATCTTGCAACAAACTAGAAAAAAGGCTCAGCAAGGCTGTATCTTCTCCCTTTAGCATATTAGTATCAAATTCTCCTGATGATGTCCTGCTACAAATCACTTTACTTTTCTCACCCGTCTTTCACAGCCAGACACGTATCCTCACCAAATACACATTAACTACTTCTGTGGGTTTATCTGCTCAGCCTCCGGAGGACCAGCATTGCACCTGCTTCTCTTTTTTTTTTTTTTNGCTGCCTTCTCTTTAAGAGCCTTAATGGATGTTTTATTAAAACTCACTCTCTCCTTTGTTCTGGGGACCAGTATTATTTATTTTTTTTCAATGGCTGACCAAAGTCTAATAAAAAATGTAGTACTCTTTGGGCAGAGGAATCTCGGTCAACCAGTATTTCAGGCTGCTATTGACAGTAGAACTTTGAAAATTTCCTTGGCAAATATCTTCTTCTTTGAGTGGGAGGTGATCTTTTTCTCTTTCATGGCGAGTCTCAACAGCAAAGATTTGGGGGTTTGAAAGGAGGATGAATAATTTTACAAGTCGTATCCTTGAAGAATTCTCTGTATTTGGAACTGTAAATAAAAAAAATGAGTGTGTAATGCCATTGGTTCGCTGTATCAACTCACAGCTGGATCCTGATATACTTAAAGAGAAGATTTATCATGGATATGAAGCTTTGAAATTTGTGCCCCACAATAAAAGTAGTCATCTCATGTATTTTCTCTAAAGATGAATTGACCTTACATCAAATTTCCTCTTTTCTTACCAGACACATATTTCTTCAAATGTATGTTAAAAGTTAATGAAGATTCCTAAACTTACATTCACCAGAGGCTAGCACTTGGGTTTTAAATTAGATACTCTGACTTCACAGTTTTTTGGTGAATCTGAAGCACACATTCACACTGATATTTCTTTACAAAATTATTACAGAGCAGAAATCCATCAATGCTTGTGATCAGTCAGCTGCATTTTTGAGTCTTAAGCCAGAGACAGAAAGTGGCACGCTTTTGTATTTGTCTTGCAGACAGTATCTTTGCTTTCTCACTGCCATTAACAGGCAACACCTGAACATTTTGAGTGTCAGTCTCAAATATTGACTCTTCATTATGTAACATATCGGAAGACTGGGAATATTGTCATATCCTGGGTTGCTGAAGCTACTTGAATCAACATAACGCTCAAGTGGAATGTCTGCCCTGTGCTTATCACACTGTCTGTCTCTGGGGTGATAAAACACCAAAACTCCAAAGAACAATGATGATTTTTAGTTTGTAGTTTGTAAGAAATGGACAATCTGCAATGGAAAAAGGAGGCAAAATAAATATATGCTTAGAGAAGGTACTTAATTAGGGGAGGAACCCCCTTCCGGTTATTTTAGCAAAAGCAAGTATTTTTTGGAAACTTTGTAAAACATCATTTTCAAGCTCAAATTATGTAAATTAATACAGTCTTGATGTTCAGAAGCACAGGAATTATTCACAGTCTGTCAGCAAAGGGAGGTTATAACCAATAGTGGCCAAACCTCCACCTCTTTGCTTCTTAAAACTATGACTTCAAGTATTACCTTTTAAAATATTAATTTGAAAATTTTGATTAAAAATTGGCTTAGGCAATTGGCTGTGAGCCCAGGGTAATATCTGGGTAATGTTCTGTGGGTGCTTCTTCCTTCTGTAACCATCTTGAAATCTTATTCAGGAATCAGAAGCATATTTGGAAGGCAATACTGTCACTAGCCTTGCCCTCCTCACAAGGCTTAAGAAGCCCATTTCCACCAACCTCTTGTAGGTACCATAAGGTCCTAACTACTTGTTAGCACTGCATAGACCCTCTCCAGTTTCTTAACAATCTTTGTGAAATGGGGGGCCCAAACCAGAAGTAACCCTGCTGTTTACCTTCCAACCTTCCTCTTGATCTCAGAATCAGCCTTTCAAAGCTTTAATCTACAATGCTGGAAACAATGGCTCTTCCTCATTTGCAAGCAACATAGCAAATTGAGCATTGCTGATAGCACTGGAATACAGAAATTGCCACTGTTGCTCTTCCCTCCTTCCTCCCTAGACTCAAGTTTCAGACATTTGGCAGAGATGCACCTCAGTGTTTTTGAGAAACTCTCACTACCATACTCTTGGCTTGAACATGTTGAGTTTATTATGTCTGATTCCTGAAAGCTTTCTGGAACTCCTCCACTTGAGCTACACTGCTGAGCAAGGCTGAGATTCTGTTTTGGCACAAAACCCCTTTAGTGGCACAGAATCATTGAGTTAAAGAAAAATTCCCCTCTTTTAGTGAAGTATGAAGATGCTTTGTCCTATCAGATTTAATTTGCTTATCTTTGCTGCTATGGATTTTGCATTGCTGCAAGCTTGAACACTAGTATTTCATCTGTTTTTCTCTCAATAAAAAAGAAACTGCTAAGAAAGAACCTATACTTCTACAGGTTTTCTCTCTTTCCTCAAGCAAAGTACTAAATGGATCATCATTCTCACCAAAATAATCTTGGTAACTGCTTATACAGTGTTAGGACTTGCAGATATTGTATATCACACAACATTTTTCAGGAAACTCATTAGAACTTGTAAGTTAACTATCTAGTTGCAGTGCGAAGTGTGGAGCATGAATGTATTAAAATCAGTCATGAATACAACCTAAACGCAGCTATGTGATTTCACAATGATTTAAGACTCCCTGTACTTGGGATTTCTTTGGTAGATTTTTGCAGATTAATGTCACCTGAACTTTCAACCTTTCTGACATGTTTTGATCCTGACTTAAAAGTGGTGAGATTGCTGGGACATCAAGTGTTTAGTCTCTTTGTCTGAAATGTATCTGTGTTTTCATCATATTTACCAGCCTCCTTCAGACCGTTTTAGTGATCTGTATGATACATTGTACACACAAATGTACTGCATATTTCCACAATTAAAAAAAATAAAATATTTTTTTTTAGAATAGAAATATGCATGCTGTCCATAGGTAAAAGATTATTGGCAAGAATATTTTTAACAATCATGTAAAAAGAATAAATTGGGAATATTGCAGGGCTTCTGGAAATAGAGAAGCTCCCCAACTCCATAGATTGTGCTGATCTCTACATAGACATGACAGTCATCTTCATCTTAATTCAAGAAACACATTCCTGAGATACATAAAGAGAAATATATGTAAAGGTTAACTTATACTTAGCCCATGATTGCTCCAATTCCATGAAGGCAAAGGAATACTAATGTGACAGCTAGAGTGAAAAAGAAATCTTCTGGCTCTCCAAAAAAAGATTTTTTCAATATGAGTGTATTCAGGCTGACTGTAAATACGTAATGTCTTTGTTGTGTGTATAGTGTGTATATCTTTTTATGAATTTAATTGAATTTATAGGGACCAAAGCACAATTTAATCCAAATACACTGTTCTCTCATTTTTCAGTATCTATTTATAAAATACTTGTTAAGTTTAATCAGTAGTATAGTATAACAAACTAAATTATCAAGAAATCAAATGAGGTAGTCAGTGTTTATTAGAGTGTTAACGAGCTATGTTGTATGTCAAGTATTTTTTGTTACATTTTTATGAAATGTTAAATTTCGTAGTCGTATTTTACATTTTTACAAAGATTTTCCATTTTAATGAAATATAACAAAAAGAAATGGGCTATATATACTCTTTGGGGTGACTCATCTGTCTTTTCTTCAGATAAATGGATTTTAGCCTTATTTATTTTTTGATATCAATATACCTTATATTTACAGTTTAGCTCTGCTTGTTTACGTAGGTGGTTTTTTTCTCCTTCCTGAGTTCCAGCTGTCGTCAGGGGATTGATCTCACTGATAGATAATTTTTTTTTTTAAAGGATAAATAGATGTGACATTTTACCTTGAAAAAGACCTGAAACATTTTAAAGCTTTTGAACTCTTTGTTTAAGTCACCGAAACTCCTCAGTTACCAATCCACTGGAGGTGAGAGAGTGTAACTTAAAGAAAAATGCACTTGGAAGAGCTTTTGTGCTGCTGTGACCATAGGTGTTAGTGGCTTAGTTTAAGTCTTGTATTTCAAAATGATCTAGTGAACAACTGAAGATTAATTACAGGTGTCAAGGTCTTTAGTGAAAATTAGTTGATGCAGCTTCTTTGTCTTCAGTTAAGTAGAACTACTTCAATAAAGTAGAACCTACTCAGCAAGACTTTTTCCCATGTATTTCTCCTTCTTTTTAGTTACCTTTTGTGGTTTATGACTATATATCCTCTTTTCTAGATCTTATTCTGTCCTTTGAAATTTATTCTAACATTGGATGCTGTGTGATAGTGCCTCTAAAGATCGCAGTCCTTTCAAAACTTCCCTTTACCTAGGGAACAAATAGAAAAAAGAGTCCGTAACAAAAATTCTGCTAGGAGCTGGGAGGAGGAAGCAATGCATGAAATTACAGCGTGCAGATAGACAACTGGGAAAAGAAATACTGAGGGTCGATCATATATATCTTTCTTACTGATCCACATGGAGCCCTCTGAACATTGACTCCTGTGCCTAGAAACAGCCTGGACAGGACTACTCATAAGAAAAGCACAGGGTCCTGACTTTTCAAACTTTTTTCATGGGACGGATTCACTGCCTGGCTGTGTTTGCTTGTCTCTTGTCTTTATGATGGTATTTTTTTCATGTTAGCATAAGAAAAATAAAGCAAGTTTTTAATACTTTTAGTATTTTATGAGGTTGCATCTAGCTATAAAGATGAAAAATTGTGTTGACAAACGTATGTGCAAGTTTCAAGGTTGCACTTTGAAGGAATTTTACCTTAGGAAAGACATTGTAACATAAGTGCTTTTGGAGTACCTTCAATGAGCATGTTTGCATAAAATAAAACTTAGTGAAGTGACAGTGTTAGTGACACTTTATATCACGTATACATATCAGGAGCTTCAGTTCTTTTAACTCTAAGAGCTCATTACACTTCCTTAAACATAGGCACCTTGTTTGAGACACTCGAAGATCCACTACCTGATTTCCATGTGTGCAAGGGTCTCCTACAGGTCCTGTGTTCTATCTGCCAGCTCCATGCGCATGTATCAGATAGCTGAAGGATTCAAATCATAGAATCATAGAATCGTAGAATGGTTAGAGTTGGAAGGAACCTTAGAGATCATCAAGTTCCAACCCCCCTGCCATGGGCAGGGACACCTCTCCCTAGAGCAGGTTGCTCAAAGCCCCATCCAACCTGGCCTTAAACACTTCCAGGGATGGGGCATCAACAACTTCCCTGGGCAACCTGTTCCAGTGCCTCAACACCCTCACAGTAAAGAACTTCTTCCTAATATCTAATCTAAATCTCCCCTCTTCCAGTTTAAAACCATTACCCCTCGTCCTGTCACTAGATTTCCTGACAAAGAGTCCCTCCCCAGCTCTCCTGTAGCCTCCCTTCAGATACTGGAAGGCTGCTCTAAGGTCTCCCCGGAGCCTTCTCTTCTCCAGGCTGAACAGCCCCAGCTCTCTCAGCCTGTCCTCACAGGAGAGGTGCTCCATCCCTCTAATCATCTTGGTGGCCCT
>VXBW01007089.1:1554453-1568985 GCA_013400375.1 Thinocorus orbignyianus
CTTTTTTGAATATTTGGGTTATGTTCCCCTTTTTCCAATCCACGGGAATTTCACCAGACTGCCACGATTGTCCGCCAGCTCCTTCAGGACCCGTGGATGAATTTCATCAGGTCCCATGGACTTATGCACTTTCAGGTTGTTCAGGTGGTCTCAAACTTGATCTTCTCCCACTATGGGCAGTTCTCCATTCTCAGAGCCCCTGGTTTTACCTACTGTGACTTGGGCAGTGCAGTTAGAGCCCTTGCCAGTGAAGACTGAGGCAAAAAAGTCATTCAGTACCTCAGCCTTATCCATATCCTGGGTGGCCAGTTCTCCTGTTTCCTTCTGGAGAGGGCCCACAGCCTCCCTAGTCCTACCTTTTTCCCTGACATAGCTATAGAATTTTTTCTTATTGTCCTTGATGTCCTTGGCCAGATTCAGTTCTCTTAGGGCTTTTGCCTGCCTGATGTCTTTAGATACCTTTGTTTAAGCAACTGAATTGAACTCTGTGGAAACTCACTGCCTACCTTGGACATCGTATCTAAGATCTTTCAATGGATCATGGACAGAAATAGAGTATTTGTGAGGTAATTTCAAAATAAGGAAGATGAGAATCTGAAGATGCTTGTCTTTACTGAAGGTAGAGACAGCTTTACAGTCATAGTCATCTCAACTACCTACAACCATCTTCAGTGCCAGACGTGTCCATCTGAGCTGGTCACTCCAAGATCCATCAGTAGACACTGAAGAGAAACAGGCACTTTTGAGAAGAGAATGGTTTTACCTGCTTTTTGCTGTTTAGATGACAAGAAGCAATAAGTCCCACCCTAGATAGCTTACTTTTAAAAGCCCTTAAAGTAGGTGAAATGAATCCTAGAGATACTGTTTACAAAAGAATAAACTTTCCTTGATTTGCACATACATCTCTCACTGGTTCAGCTCAGTAAAGAAAAAATGCAGATTCAAGCTCCTAGATTATATCATTGATTGCACTATATTCACATAATGAAGTTTTAATAATACATTTACTGAATATAAATTCTGAAGGAATAAGTAGGATGCTTGTATTGCATGATCTGTGTTCCAGCTTTGTCGACAGGGGTGAATTTCACCTCACGGATGAAATCTTGATAATACAGCTCCACACAGCTGTGGGATGAGAATTATATAATTAATAGTGAGCACTGAAATCCTAACTTGCAGCCATGGATGCACACCCGCCATGCAGGTATGAGATACAGATTTCTCTTAGCATGCACGTATGGGCTAATGTGGAACACACTGTGATTTTTTTCTCTTCCCATTGGCTGTAAGAAAAGGAAGGTGGAAAAAAGTGATGCCTTTATTGAAATTTTTGCTAGTGCTAGTCTTCATCTGCCTTCTTAATTAATCCTGCTGTGTGGCTGAGACTCCACATAGGCTGTCATGCCACAGTGGACACCTATATATTTTAATATAGCAATTATATTATTTAGCCTCACACATTCCTGCATGAATGACTGGTTCTATTTTGCATGCTGCAAGCATCTCTGGTTGAAAAATACGTGGCTGCTGTTTTTAATGAGTGAAACTTACTTGTTTCAGTAGGGTTGGTCTATTCTGTTTTCCAGTCCCTCCAGGTGACGCAGCCATGAGTGGAACAAGAAAGGTGAAAGAGGAGCAGTGACTGAACTAAAATAACTTTTGTAATGATCCTTTTATATGCCATGTACTTTCAGGATTCAAGTTCCCTCTGTGTGTGTGTGTGTAACTATTAAAAAAATTGTATTAAATTTTTGAAGCTGGGACATTATTTCTGAAGCTTGGGTGTTGCTGACAGGGTTGTTAGGCGTGCTTTTCTGGATATTTTCTCTGATCTTTATCACTTGCAGTGATCTCAAATACGAATGAGATATCCAAACATTACTGTTACTTCTGATTTTCACCTGCTGCATTGTTGTCACTGAAATTGATAATTTATGGGTCCATTTTTTCCATTGAGGACAGAGATTTTATTTTTTATCTTGCATATTGTATGCAACACTTTCCTACTCATTGTTAAAATGTTATTGCTCAGCTACATAGCACATCTCTTTGGCATATGACTTCTAAAATTGTGAGAGGATCTTCACAACTAGGTATACCATGAACAGCCACTGAAGAATTATGCACATCAAGAATTCATAAAGCTATGCAGTGGAATTTATCAGAAACTCATGGTTAACACTTTTTTAATCAAAACTGGCTAAATGAAGGTTTCAATTTGAGCGATATTCTTACAGGATCAGTGAAGTCTTTTAACGGTTTCAGAAAGTCAGGTTTAGTCTGTGTGACTGTCATTCACATGTATCCATGTATGATAGAACAGGATTTGTGTTTTTATTTTAAATTACTTTTTCCCCCACTAGAAGAAACTAGGACATCTTATATCATTTTCCTAAAATCCAAAGAGAGTGAAGAGAGTCAGCTCCGGTTCGTATATGTAGCAACTATGCACTGCTAGTATCTGCTTCAGAGTATTACAGGTTTCTGTCCTTTTCCATTTTTCTTTAAACTATTCATTAATTTTCTGATTCTCCAGATTCTTTGGGATTATGTGTGAAGCCCTGTTTTATTGAATCTGTAGCGGTATACTACAAAAGGGTGCAGGTTGTCAATTCAATGTTAAATATCATCTTGGGTTACAAATATTCTTCCCTGATTCTGCCCCCAGAATACTTTTTTCTCCGTGGTTTTCAAGCCATCCAAGTTACATTATTCTTCACCTGCTTGGTTGCATCCTCATTGTGCCATCCATCTATTAGAAATGAGATGCTAATGTGACATAAAAGAGAAAAGTTAATCAAATCATCAAGACGTACACAAGTCTAAATTGCTAAATCATATGTTCTTGTTATGTCATATTATAAACCCTATCCTCTGTCCATCATTAGGTATAAGAATTCATTGAATCATCTCTAAAATGAAAAAAGTAAATTTGAATGCTATAAAAATAGCACTATTTTCCTGCAGAAGCCTAATTTGATATCGCATTTCAGTGAATTAATTCAAATAGCATTTTAAAGGTGAAAACATGACTTTTAGAACACTAAAATATTTTAATCCCTTTCCCCCACCTCCTTCTAAAATCTTCTACTTATGATAAATAAGAAGCTTCCTTTTCTTTGGTTTGATATGTTTGCTTTGATTAGTTTCTTTAGCTTAATCTTCTACTTTAGAATATAGTTTAAAAAGAAATCTGTTTCATTTTAATGTTAGCATATACTATTTCAGTCTGCTCCAAATTACTCTTCTATGAATGTTGCAGCCTGTGTAAAATTTCAAAACTTTTGGTTTGATTCTAAATAAAAATGACAATTTTTCAACTTTTAAAGAGTAATGCAAGCCTATAAATTTACTTCTTCATCCCACTCCTCCTTTTTGTGTTGTAATTAAAAGATTACCATCTGTTCAGTGGGTTTCTTCTTCCATACAATTTCATACTACTAGGATGACTACTCCTGAATGACTAGCAAGTGTTAGACATCTCTCTGCTGAGTGTCTGTAGCCAGGTGAGATGAAATTCATCGTGCCACTGTAGGAACTGGAGAATGTCATATGCAGGTGAAGGACAAGCCTGTGGTATGACACAGAGCTGAATGTGGTCAGCCTATTTGACCTCTGTTCTCTCTTAGACAGAAATTGTAGTTTTAGTTGTAGGATCCACCCAGCTTTACTAGCCAGGGAGAATCATTAACATCATAAGGAAGTTTCCAAGGAAGGAACAGATTAAATATATAGACTTTCACTGGTTCAGATATCCACCTTGAGAGGGCTTCTGAAAAGGTGGACAGCTTTGTGGTGAAGCCAGTCAAGCAAATGATGGGCAGAAAGGGGCTGTAGAAAGTTACAAAGGAGTGGTAGGTAGAATAAGGTGTTCTCTGAAGTTACCAAAGGACCTCTGGTTTTGTGTCCTATGCTGTATCACACATCTTAACCTGTAAAACAAATTTGCCTGAACCACACTGATAGATGTTTGCAGGGGATCCAGCACCTGCAGGGAATCCATGTAGAAACATCAACCCTTCACACAAGGTCACTGTTTTCTCCACCAGGTGTCCACACAGTGTATTTCGTGACTGAGTCCCTTATTTAGTCCACAAAGGAGATGGCAAAAGTCTCCTTCATTCCTCCAGCATATCTGCCTGTGAAGCATCCTTCAGGCACCTGCATTTGAAGATAAAGAAATGCTTGAGAGGAACCTTATTTTGATTCTTTACCATTTCAGTGCAATTTTTCCAAAGAAAGGAGTGAACTGACTTTATATGAGTTTCCAGTCAGGAAGCCTCTTTGAAAGATGAAAAGTAAAGTGGGTTTGTGCGTGTATACGTGTGTGTTTTTGTGTGTGTGTATGAGATACAGAGGGCAGAAAGCTTAATGAATATGTATGCAACACTGTGTGGTAACATCTGATTGATATTTCTATAAATTATTTCCAAGTGAGTGGTACAATGTTCCATGTCACGGGTTAGTGATGCACGTGCTTGTCCACAGGCATAACATTTTCTTCCAGCAACTCCCATTTATTATGTGTATTTATCAGCTGGGCATACAGTAAAGACTGCTCTTTATATTGCTCATTTGTTTTGCTGGTTAGTGAACCTTGACCTAAGGACAGAGGACCCACACAGTGCTCTCTATTTTTTTTTCTTTTTTCTGTAATTCTATATATAAAAGCCAAGATTTTGACAAGAATCATTTCACTTACTCTATGTAAGATTACATGCAGCCTTCAGTAAAAAGTAAAATAATAATTTAAAAAATTACTTCAGGGGCCTGGTCCTGCAAATATTGAATCTTTCCTGGGATGGATTCAGTGCTTGCCATTCCCTTTGAGGTCCTCTCACCACAACTAGCAAGGGCAGCTTGTAACACTGTTGAGAAATACTGAGCATTGCTTTCCCAAAAGGAAAAAGATGGTGTTATTTACCAGATCCCTAACAATGGATGATATTGCTTAACATGATATCTATTCCAACTGCTCAGAAAATGGAGGTAGGCAGAACGCAATTTTTCGGATTGGAATTTGGCCAAGACACTGGAGGTATACTTTTGTTACAAGGGCAATGACACATTTGGTCCTGCCTGAAGACGGCTATCTTTTATAATAGCTGCTTCCTAACATTTTCTTTGAACACTGTTTTTGAAAACACTCCTCAGTACTTCCCCAATTAAAAAGAAAAATGAGATCAAAATAAAAGACAAAGCCAAAAAACCAAACAAAAATGGAGATTTATAATTTCCTAGTTTGGTTATATTAAATGTTTCTTACATAGCACATGGCTATTGTGAGACAGTATTTATCCAGTAGTTTGAACCTTGGAGTCTCCAGTTTTTGTCACAATGTGATATTTCCAGCATGTTTTCTTTTCTGAAATAAAGTAAGAGGAAAACATATAGAATATTTTAAGAGAATGAGAAGCTCAAGAAAAAAAAAATAAATTTACAAGGTATCTGGATCAAAGCAAAAAATTCAACGTACTTGAGTCAAATGTATCATTTTGATTTCTTGATGGAAATAAAGTTGATTATTATGTTCAGACCATTCTCTGTGTCTGCCTGAATCTGCAGAGCCATATGAAAATAGAAACTGTAAGTGACTCTTATTTCTCTCTTTCCCCAGTTTTGAGTTAGTGCTGAGCAATATTTCTGAAAATGGATTTTCATTTTTGCCTACTGGCAGGATTGACCTGACTTGGTTGGCTCAGCCAAGGCCTGTGAGCCCCAGGGGTCTCCTCTCCAGTCTTGGACATGACTCCAGTTGGACCTGTTTTATCTTAGGCTTGGACAGAAGCAGAAAGGGATTATTGTTGCTCCAATGGTATTTTCATACAGTTATATCACTTCTACTCCTTCTTTCATGATATTTTTGGACATAAAGCACAACCGGGCCTTCCCAGGCCTCAAGGAATAGGGCAGTCACCTATATTAGTAAAACGAAGATACAAAGCACCAAATACATCAATGTTCTTCAGTGTTTAACTATTCAATATATCGATGTCCCTTTACAAAGGGCTGTGGGCCATAAAAAAATATAATGAATTTCAGTTCTAGTTGAAAAAACAATTGGACAGCTGTGATGAATCATCTCCTATAAAAACAGAAAATACTGTAACTTTTGGATCACTTCCAGATAAGACACAGCACTGCTGCTCTGAGAGTCTGTGAGCTGAAGTGGTATTCTGGAGGGTACTGATGTGTAGATAAATCCACTGAACACTGTTTTCTGTTCTGGACTTCTCAGCATTAGAATCACCATATGACAGAGCTCTCCAAGCAGAGACAGAGAAATAAACAAACTGCTGATACGTTGCTACCTGCTGCCTTTATTTGGGGTGGAATCGGGTCTAAGGAAACCAAGTCTTGCAGCCTGTGTCCGTCATCCACCAGCCTGAAGGAAACAATCTTTCTGTACTTTTTTATTTTTTCTTCTTTTCGTGAATGCTGTCTCATTAGTGCTGTGGGCAAAGCCTGTGGTTGAAATTGCTTTGTGGTGTCACTTTGATTATACCATGACAGTTGCAGCTGATTGGATGTGAGGAGAGATCTGATTGATGTCTTGAGTCCACCTCTCTTGTCATTTGATCTAGACGATGCTACCGTGGAAGTGGAAGAAAACTGAAGAATCTAATCGGCAGAAGGTCACAAAGTGTGAAAGCATGAGGGTTAAGTCTAGATGTTCTTGTTTCTGAGTCTGGACATAGGATGGACAATAAACCACACCTAGTCTCTCAGAAATTCTTACTCTTTTTTGGGGACAAGCTTAATTTTTTTCTGTCACTTCGTATGAGTGTAATTCAGAAGTAACTCCAGTAAAGCCAAATAGATAAGCTTTTAACTGCTGAAGTCAGTATAAAACTGGTTAAAGGAAGGAAATATAAAATCTGTAACTCCACACTGTGTCTAAAAAGTCATACGTACACAGATTTACTACTTTTTGACAAGGTAATGCTAATGCAAAGAGATGATATTGCAGTTTTAAGTTAAACTTCACTTTTACATAAGCCATTAACTTCTATAAGCTTATCAACCTGACTTCTTTTGAACTGTTTGAACAGTGGAATTATCTTCTGTAAGAAATTTTGAAATTACTTGCTTTTCTGAACCCACTTGAAAAAATCAAAATATTATAAGTTTGCTGCTAAAAAAGCCCTTCTGACCTGAAAATCTTGGGACAGAAAAGTCAGTAATTTTACCATAGGGAATTTATTGTATTTAACCGGACTTTTTTTTAAGTTGTATGTTGATTCTCCACCTCAAAAAAAATATAGGAATTTTTCTGAATACTGTAGCAATACTATGTTTTTGTAAAGCAACATCTGCTTGATGTTGATTTTGCTTTTCTCTTTGGAGTAATAACAATTACTGTAAAATACTAGGAATTCCTTAGGCCTGAATGTCATTTGTGTTTTTGACCACTCATAATGAGATCAGTTTCTGTTCTGCTGTTCAGCAGGTTGCTTGAAGATTTATTTGGAATTATAACCTCATTGAAAATTTTCATCTTGTTGATGCAGCAGCTTTCCTTACAGTGAAGATTAAGTTTATTTTTTATTTACTTTCTCAGGATATTTTCAGTAGTGAAAGATACTTCTCTTCAGCTGGGGAAAAGTTACCCTGCAAGATAGTAAGGGAATAAAAATGTATAATGGAAAGTCCTTGTACCTGTAAGAGGCCACAGAAATGCCCCGGTATTACTTCTGAGGGTGAAAAAGAACCTGCACTTAGCAACCTGCTCCAGTCAGGAAACCTATTGAGTGTTGCACTAAGTTCTGATTTGAAAAGGCATTGATCAGACAGTGCTAATTCTTTCACTGTGTTTTATGGGAGTGGGGTAGGTTCTCTTTCCATCGAGCTGATGGTAGCTCTGCCATTGATTTCATTTGGAGTAATAGCATCAGCCCAAGTGTCTGTTGCAGGACAATAAAGTACAGTTTATTTAAGTGCATGAGAGGATTTTATGAGACAACGAAGCACATGGGCTGTAGAGAGTAGAAGCAGCAAATAAACTAGACAAGACAAACAATTCCATGCTATGTATTTTGCAGTTTACTGTTTTTCTGTTTCTGTTGATTACAAATCACAGTTTTTTTAATATCTTCATTTGTTAACTCCCTACACCAGTATTATTTTATTTGATCCATATTAATTATGAATTAGTCTACTTTCCATGCCAAAGCTACCTGAGTTTTCCAAATCATCAGGCCACTATCATAGTATTGTTCCATCTGTGCTTACTATTATTTTAACAGTTATTTCTATATACTGATTTACTGCATGAAACAATCCTAATAATTGTGGTAAGCTATTTCTTTTCAACTGTGTGCATCAGTTCTTCTGCTTTGTTATTACCTTAGGAAGATCCTGAGGGCTTGATTTAAAGTTGCCTCTGAGTTTCAGGAACTTTCATTATTATCAAATTGCACTTCCTTTCCTCTCATTTTCTTCTGTGTCAGTGGTAAGAGTGTGCATTGGAGTTTGATTGTTTTGATCTACAAAATTTAAAACTATAAACATTGAATAGCTTTTAAAATCTCCCCTCTCCCCTGGGAAAACTGATCCCAGCTGACCAAAGTGGTATTCCATGCCACATCATGCTTAGTGTATAAAGCTGGGGGAAGAAGAAGAAAGGGGTGGACATTCAGAGTGATAGCATTTGTCTTCCCAAGTAACTGTTATGTGTGATGGAACCCTGTTTTCCTGGAGATGGCTGAACACCTGCCAGCCCATTGGAAGTAGTGAATGAATTCCTTGTTTTTGCTTTGCTTGCGTATGTGACTTTTGCTTTACTTGTTAAACTGCTTTTATCTCTTTATCTTAACCCATACATTTTTTGTCACCTTCTTTTCTGAGTCTCTCTCCCATCCCAGCTGGGGGGAGTGAACTAGCGACTGTGTGGCCCTGGTTGACTGGGATTAAACCACAACAGGAACAGAGAGGTACAGTATAGCAGAAGATGCAGAATTGTCTAATGGGATGATGTACTTAACTGTTGTGGTTTGGGCTGGGCTGGCCCCTAAAATGAATGACAGATACTCTATTTTACTTCTCTCCCATTCAGAGATGGGATAACATCTCCTTTCAGGGAAGGAAGGATGAGATAGAAAAGAGACTTATGAGTTTAAAAGGAAAATTAACTGCTTTAATGAAAATATTAATAAAATAATAAAAAGAGTGAAATATATACAGTACATACAAACCTCTATCAAGCTCGCAGGATGACAACCATGTCAT
Source organism: Thinocorus orbignyianus (assembly GCA_013400375.1). Taxonomy (NCBI): domain Eukaryota; kingdom Metazoa; phylum Chordata; class Aves; order Ciconiiformes; family Thinocoridae; genus Thinocorus; species Thinocorus orbignyianus. The sequence goes on from VXBW01007089.1 coordinate 1,563,685, forward strand.
TATGAGGCACAGGGATAGTCCCAAACTGGACTAAATGACAAATGGGAACTAGATTCTGGAACACACAGGTTGTCTTCAAAGGCAAATGAACAGAGTCCTCCTTGGACACTGGTCGTTGAAGAAAGAGGGCTGACTCTTTGATCAATCAGCTTTTATAATGAGCATGAGACAGGTAGGATGGAATACCCTGTTGGTCAGTTTTTGGGTCACCTGTCCTGTCTGCTCCTCCCTACAGGTGCGACGCCTCGATGCTTTTCTGCTTCTGACCCTCCAATGGGACATATAACAAAGTTAGTTGACCTTGGATGCTGTAGTAATAATAACAGGGGCCTTTCTGTATTCCATTCCTTGGTATAAATTATAAACAATCAGTTTTTATCACTCTGGAAGTTGGAAAAATATGCCTTTAATTTCAGAGAGTTCAGTTAGTTAGAAGATATTTAACTGAAAAGTAAAATTACTGTACAGAAAATTGGTTCTGTATTACCTCAGACCAGTACACTACCTTTTTTTGAAATTCTGAAAAAAAAATATGAAAGTATACAAATTCAAGAAATTGTCTCTCTCCTGATGACAAGATAAATCATTTTCTAGGGAAGCTGGGTTTTGCATGGTTGCTAACAATAAAAAGAGAATGAAAACTTTGGAATAGTAAAATTCCCTTTTGGTCTTTCCTAGTTATAACTTGCATCACATCCCTTCCTACAGCCTTCTGGGGTTTGTGTTTGGGTTTTTTAATTATATTTATTGTGATTAATTCAGGTAATTTTTCATTATTAGAATTTATATTCCTAATCAAGTTGTGTAATATAATTCTTTTATCACACTTGTTTTCAATTTTACCAACCTAATCTCTTTTTCAAATAAGCGTTTTGTTTTCTCCTCAACAACGGATGAATCATTTGTTTTTTTTCCACTGCTCAGGAAAAAGCAGAGAATATTAGGTCCAGTAAGAAAAAAGAAATGAAAATCCAGGAAAGGATGGATGTTGGGGTGGGTTTTATTTGGTATATATATTTTTTTCTTATATTTTCCCCATAAATATTTTCCCATAATGATAGTACAAAATAGTAAAAAACAAGGAAAATACCACTCGATACTATTTCATGGAGTGCTTTCAGTGTCAGATAGATAGTGACGAATCATTACAAGAGCAATACTGGGTGATGGTTATGGAAATGTGAGCAGATATGGATAATTAATTGCAATAAGAGTAGTGAAAATAATTTTACGTTATTTGCTACTGCTGTAAATTGTAATTTCTATTCTGTAGAATATGTTAAGAAAGCTGTCATTCATTAAGCTGTTTTGTCCTTGGTCAGCTTTAAATATAGACAGATTTCACTCTGAAAATATTTGAACCAAAACTATTAAATAGTTTTGCAACATTGTGTAGGTTTCTTTGAATCCTATTACAGCAGCATAATTATTGTATGGCTTATTCATGCAATAGTAAACCAATGGTGGAAAATTTTAAAAGAAAACCTTTAGGGCAATACAGATAACAGTTTTAAGAAAGATCCAGTTGAACTAGACTACATTAAGTCAGTCCAGTGTTCACTTCAGAAATTATCTCCAGCTATAAATGATTTTGCTAACAATATTTTATCCCTTCCTCTTATTCTTGGGCAAAGAGTCTGAGGACACCACAGCTCCATCTTGTTCTGTCTAAATAAGATACTAGGTAATACAGTACTAAGGCTGTTTTCAGTGGTCTAGCAGAAGTTCTCTGAGGAACCCTGAGAGCATGGTACTCACACTGTTGCGTATTTTTGAGCACATTTAACAAGAGGACATTATTAACCTATTGAAAGAACTGGTGAATTGAACAAAATGTACTGGCATAAACCAAGGTACTGTAGTCTTCCTTTCAGAATAAGAAAGAGGGGCATGAGCAACTGTACTTTAGTGTCCCAATGTGTTTATTAGGTTCTCTTTCTGGAACTGTAAGATTATTAGAAGGAACCACGAGATATAATCACCACAGAGGAAAGTAATTTGAATGCATGCAATGATAGATGTTCCTCATGTTATATGCCAACAAAACTATTTCCCTCGTGTAACAGGGAGCTTCCCAATACTTGGAGTCTTCTTCTGTTATCAAGAACACTCTTATCTTTGAGGGCATCCATTTTTGTCTCTAATTTCTGCTGTGCTTGTTTTGTTCAGTAGGAGACCAAAAGGATTCACCTTGGTTACATTAATTACTGGTGAATTGCCAGCTTCATAGTTGTGTAAAGGATGCTGATAAGTGGAGAATTGCATCTGTTTCAAGATGTGGCAGCCCACCTACTAAACAGCAAAGAAGAACAAGAGTGCATCAACCAAGTGCTTAATTCTCTGCAGTGGCTTCATAATTAACCTCAGTCAAGTTCAAACTCCAAAGGCTTCAGAACTGGAATTTCTTTGCAGCTGTAAAATAAAATAAACAATGAAAAAAGTAAGTTTCCCTAACAGTAAAAGATTCAGTGAGCAATCATGTCCAAGACTGTATCTGAATTCTGCTGTATTGAAGGGAAAGGTCATGTAGTAATGCTCAGACTGAAATTTAAACAGCCCTGTCATTTGGAAATCTGTGCATATAATGCTTCTGTACTGGGACTGATTTGAGAAAACTTGACACTAACAATATTGAAGTTCAGAATGAGTTGCTTTCAATAGATTTTTAAATATAATTTTGTAAATAATGTATGTGCAATAATAATATAAATTTTCTCTGTGGATTATTCTACTAGGTTAAAACTAAAATAACTTGTCAATATTTATGGCATTCATACATGTCATGAAGAATTCTTTTAACTGTTATTGTCCATTCTGGCAATAAAAGCAAAATCAAGCCTAAAAATATTGCAAATCGTTTTTATTATTATGGGACTTCTCACTATATTCTAGTTCTCACTTTATTATATTTAAGGCAAAAGCAATAAAAAGCAATTGTTCTCATGAAAGATGTGACATATACGTTCCTTCAAAATCGTATTCACAAAAACAATGCCCAGGAGATGGTTTTAAAAGCTGCTATCATTACATAATTTCAAGAAACGCACATCCTCAATTTGGCTTAAATCCCGTACAGCTTGCAGATATTTACTTGATTTAACTTTACTGCTAATACACTGAAATGAGGTGTGTGTATGTGTGCGCATGGGTATGTGTGTGTAATATTTGCCACTAATGAACAGGGACTTTTCTGCTGCAGCACTTGATTATAGGGAGAAATTATGCAAAGAGCATATGGGAAATATTTTATACTTTTAGTGTGAGTATACAGTAAACTGAAGGGAAAACGTTTTCCCCATGCTTGGTTCTGAACTGATATATTTTGAGGGATTCCAAAAATAGATAAATGGACAAATTGTGAAGGAAGACTTGGCAAAGGAAGATTTGAAGATAAGAATGTTATGTATTTGCATCTGGGACTAGACACTACCTTTTCTCCAGATAAATCTGCAGTACATTACAAAGGACGAGCCTTTTGAATAGTCGATGGATTTAGATAGGTGTCTGACACAATTTTGAAAATTGCCTAAATATTCGACTCCCACTGATCTTAACTGGAGTAGGAGCCAGCATTCCTTTTGAGAGTCTTGCACATTGCACACCAGTCCTTTTAAATACTCTTTAAAACCTGTCACTGGATAAAGAATTTTGCATACCTTTCTTTATATGAGAAAGTGATGTGAGTAGGTCATATATATATATACATTCATCTTTTCAGTGCTGGGTCCTAGATTTCCATGTACAGGTCATTTAATTTAGTGAGACACTACAAAATTTGCATTGCAATGCAACAGATATGCATTTGATCCGTAGCTTTTGGTAGACAAGTTGAGGGATTTCCTTCACACATTATTAATTGATCAGACAGAAAATAAACAGAAAAAGACATATGTTGTCAAATATGATACAGATTTTAGCTCCCATTATGAAAAATTAGCTGAAGCCTTATAATGTTTTATAGTAAATAATTACAGAGATTTTGGTTTTGATAAGATCCTATTTGGTCAAGATAGCAAATAAATGACATTAATATTTGGATTTGCCTTACTAAGTGTGGACACCTACATTATTGACATCTGTGCTTGAGTTAGTGTCCATACGCTACCTTTTAAAGCAGTAGAGATATGAACAAAAACCTTACTAGAACCAATGGTAATTCATTTCTTCTTGAACAAACTTCTAAAAGATTGTAGAATAGTTCTGCCTATTTCTCTCCACTCACTACAAAGGGACATCCATGTGACAAGGATAGAGAAAGGGGTAGAAATCATATCTGACTGCATCCCCTGACAGCAGTGGGCTACATTGCTCTACAATAAATCTTTGACACGCATAATTAGCAGTGTTTCATGGAAACTGTCGTTTTACCATTTCTTTGACTGCTTGATGAGTACCACTTCCAGGGTGAAACTGTATTGGACTGTTTTGGTTTTGGTAATTTACATATAAAAGTCCTTGTAACTGGGTTTTTGGTGATGTGAGAAAGAATTCCATTTATTAATATTTATTTTTTAGGAATAAAGGAGGCTTTAGGAATAAGAAGAATTTATTATGGTTATTATATTTCAGAGAATTTCTTTTTTTCTTTTTTTTTTTATAAAAATGAACAGTAACATTTAGGCCTGAAATACTGTGTTTGGCATTTTCTCTTTTAACTTAAAGGATACCCTTGCCAGGCAAGACAAATCACTCACTTCCAGATCCCAGTCAATTACTTCAAGAACTGCTGGAGAGTTTCACTTCTGAAGAATTAACTTTTTGGCTACCAGAGTTCTCAAAAGTGACAAATTGCCTAGCATGTAGCTTGAAAGATCATGTGGGAAAGTGGAATTTAGCACTATTTATGATTTCCTCCCTGAAAAGAATTGATTTTATTTCATTGCCGTAGAAACTGAACTGAACACCATGAGTTCCAGGTTCAGCGTTCACGCTCTGCTCTTGTTACTAGCTCTAGGACTAATATTAGATACTTTGACTGGAACTTGAAGTTTATGTTCTTGTGGATTAGCTCTACCTTTTCATTGGTTCCAAATCAAACAAATAAAGGATGTCTCTTTTACATCATTCCGCTGAGGTTCCTGATGGTATTTATGAAGGCAGATGCTTCAGACTTCTCATTCTTCAAGGTAGGAGGAAGATCCTCTTAGGTGTTTGCAGGTTCTTCCTGTAGTGTTGATGGGTATTCCAAACACAATCACAGTACTAATCAAGAAACCAACATATTAAATTACTCAGTTCAGTGAATTACTAAATATTCTAACATAAAGAGTGCCTGCAAAAAAAAAAAAAAAAAAAAAAAAA
>VXBW01007089.1:1569023-1686137 GCA_013400375.1 Thinocorus orbignyianus
TCTGGGAAAACTCAAGCACTCAAACAATGTTTCCGTATTAAGCTGTTGATATTTAACTTTCTTAACATGTCCATTACGACATGTTTTTGACTATAGAGCAGCCGTATCTGAAATAGAAATACCATAGACTGATTTATTCATGTGTTATCTCCCACCAACATCTGATACACCATGCTCAGAAGCAGACTTGGCGATGATGCTGGTGACGATGACTTGGAAATCTATTGAATGCTGTCTGAAAAAAAAAGTCCCTATTTTGTACATACTGTTGGCATTTTCATAAATGAAACAAACACCTGCACGCACAAGCAGTCCTAGCTCATATAAATGCAAAGTTTATGAGTTTGGACATCTGTGTTTGCTAACAGTTGTCACCATAATTTAGAGGGTCTTGGGAAGCGAAGGGTTATGGAATTAATCTTGACATATATTTCTGAAGATGAGAGTTTTTTATGTAGACTGTCTGCTATATGTCAATGTGTGTGTGTATATTTTATTAAAATGTACAATATATTAAGGCATAAAGTGCTATATTTTATACATGGATATTATTTTTCTATTCATACAGGTCCAAATTCAGTAAGACATTTAAATATTTATCTATCATACCTTCAATTACTTCACTTGCATATATTAAATCATTTTCCAAAACAAGGATACTTTTCTGAATCAGGGCGAGAAATATACTGTTGTTAGCTACGTAGTTGTTTCCTTTTATCAGTTGATACAATAAAGCATGCATATCTCACTAAAGTCACAAAAATGTTAGTTCTATAAAATCCAGTGATTTCATTGGCTGGCTAATTGATTTTCCAGAGAGAATCAAGAAATGACTATCTCATTAACAAGCAGAGCTTGGCAGCCAGGATCCACTGGTTTGGCCAGAGGGACAAAAAAACACACAGATGGAAGAATAAAAACCAAGCAAACAGAAAATATTGTAGCCAAAGGCTCCAGTCACTGTTCAAACTTCTCCAAACTGTACTTTAAGGTATTTTTAATCTTATCTCTTTTCATTTACAGTGGCAGGTAAAGCAACTATATAAAATGCTACATTGGTAGGAGAACAGGTTGTTTTGTTTATTAAGTCAAGGTGGAATGTTGATTTACACTAAGAACATAAAAAAAAAGCAAAGGGGAGATGATTACAGTTTCACTTTGGCTGCTCAGATTCTAATAATCTTCTACATGTAATGAGACTGGGGAATGGAGAAGCCTTTTCCTGACAATGCTGGCAGCAGGATAACTTCTACACGCTATTGATTTTTCTTCATTGATTGTAATCTTCCTCTTCCTGAGCGTCTGTCTTTGCTTCTCTGACATATTGAACACTGAATAGTCCCTGAGTAATTCTTGAACAGTTTGGGATCATTTTTATTTTCACAGGACAGTTGAGACCAATGGAGTGATTTATGTGTACTTTGGAAGGCAAAACAAAACAGTACTGCTCCGGGAATAAATAAGGACACAAAGATATATTTTTTTTTAAAAAAGCAACCCCTCTCTTCCCTCCTCTCCAACCCCCCTTTACTTCCACACTCCAATAATTTCGTAAGTATCTGCCAAATCATGTAGAGGAGAACAGTAAAGCATAAACAGCTCTCACAGCTGTGATTTCAGCCATGATTGATGATGAAATACCACTGGAGGGATAGCAGGAAAATGAATATTTATTAATGATATAAAGTGCCGCTGGTTTAAAATCCAAAGACATCCATCATTTTATATCCATAGGATGTACACATTGAAAGTGGAATGTTCAATAAAAGGAGCCAAATAGCTTAGTCAAAACATAAGTAATTCCAGTGGGCTGCTGATTGAATTCCTTTCTTAAAGTGAGCTAACCGTAGTGGTTTTCATAAAGGTTTTATTCCCACTTAAGCTACCATTAAGATTACATGAATAGTAGATCATGTAGATCTAGCCTAGAAAAAAGCTGCAGTAGCAATAGCTTTAGCATTTTATAAAACACATAGCTACACACAATTATCATCCATATAATACTAACATACTAACATGCAATTTACAATTGTTTTCTGCAAAGGTAAAGACTCCACAATCGTTTGATGCATAACAGTTGACTTTTTCTGCCATGACTTCATTAGTTTTTATTTTATGAAGCTGATAGGGCAGATAACCTGTACCACACTGCTACAGGCAGCTTTGCATATTTTTTATTCACAGCAGAATTTTGCTCTGAATGATCCTAGTCTTTCAGAAGTTAAATAAGGGAATTTCTGACTTATCTGATATGCAAAACAGATATATTTTTTTTTAATTTTGTTTTGCAAAAGAAAAAAAAAATCACAAAAAAAATCCTTGTGCCTTTCTCTTTTGAATGTAGGCCCGATTAGGAAGTATTGTCCTATGTTGATCCTTTTTTTTCCCTCTGATGTTTTTGCCGCCTGTTATATGGGATGAGCTTGTTCAGACAATAAAAAATGTAGCTGCTGTGCTGACAGCGAAGGAGAAATTGACTGATGGAATTCAGCTGCATAATTTAACATACAGCTTTCAAGTCAGGCTGGAAGTTCCAGAATGTTAAACTTTGGCTAATGGATAGTGCTGAGAAAGGCAGGGTTCAGAGGAAGTCTAAAAATGGATCAAAAGCATACTCATGGCTAAAAATGCAAACAAAATATTTATTTACTTTGATTTGGGGAAAGAAAGAAAGAAAAAAAAATATCAAACAAACAACCAGCAAGCATCTAATTGATACTGTTGGCATTTGGACAGTAAGAAAAAATGCACACACTCTACACAGCAAGAGGAGAATCATTACATTGTATAAAATTAAGAGGAAGCAACTGGACAGCAAATGATTTCTTCCCTTTCGTCAACACTGCCCTTACTTAAGAGAGCTTTACCATATCAGTGGGTTCATAATTATTTTATATAATAACAGCTCTCCATTGAAAACCACCCACACTTCTCACTGTATTTATTATTGGATTACCTGGGCTTTACAGTCACCTAAGTGATGAGTCCATAAAGGACAAGGACAGAGAGTGAGGCAAAGAGGTAGGAGAAGGGGAGAGAGTTTTGGTAGATAAACCCCTGGAGAATCAGAAGATGTTTAATACTGCTCAGTGGAAGGATCACATGGAGAAGGAGTGTGAAAGTCAGGCTTGTTTAAATAGATCTGCTATTTAATGACTTTTTGCCATATAGTCTCACTTCAAAATAGGATTAAGGAGTTAAAAGGTTAAAAAGAATAAAGTGTTGTAACACAACGAATTATTGTAGAAGCAAATGAGCCGTATGCAGCTTTGCTTGTCCTGGGTGCTGAGCCAGCATTTTGCCATCGTTGCCTTCCCAAGGTATTCCCAGTAGTTGCAGCATGTAGGGAAGGTTAGAAGTATCTTTTCTGAAAAACAGATACTCCTGTGTGAAATACAGTATAAGGTTAGCACTCATTTTGGGAAGAATAATGACAGTGATCTATGTTTTTATGTAAGGAGATCTGAACATTTCCTTCAGGCTAGCAAACATATATTGCAAGTGTAGGTGAACTGAAAGACACAGAAATCAACTATTGCTCATAACAACAAGGGTCTGGATTAATTTTGTATAATGCTAGGGATGGGATTCAGCTTCTTCTTCAAACACCTGAATGTCAGTTTTGCCTGTATGGGCATCTACTGCCATTTGAAATGCCCTGGAGTATCCATTCTGCTTTCCTGATGCTTCTCTGCATGGATATAGATACTTTGGCAGCTCAAGTGGCTCTAGATGCCTAGGTGGGGCTCTCAGAAGTAGCTTCATCAGATAGTTACAGACCCCGGGGGCATTCCTCCTTCCTGGCCTGATAATTGCAAGGTAGCTGCAGTTCCATGTTCACAGGCTGGGTTGGTAGAGTGTACACATTCATACATAAAATATAAACAGAACTGGCCACAAACACCACTACACAGAGGAAAGATGGCATATACTGCCACCTGCATAATCACGCTCAACACTGAATGAGTAGAAGAGGTGCTCTATCCTGCTCCTCTTCTCCAGCTGACCAGGGCTGAAGTCTGCTGGTGGGATACAGACACACACAATGTGAGTCCCTCCAGCAGCTGGCCTCATTCAATCTACCCAGAAGCTGGTTCAAAAACCCCAATGACCTGCAGTTGCTCATATCTGAACTGAACCTTCAAGGTCATGAGGTTCAGGGCCAAGAGCAGGGCCCAGTCAGACCAGCGTACTCAAACCCAACCTCCTTTAGTCTCCTATTTTACCGCACTTGTTCTTCCATGATACCCTTTGATCTCTCACTTGCCCACCTTTGGTCCTTCTCCCATATATCCCATAGTAAGATTGGTACCATCCCACAGCCCCTTGAGCACCCCTCAATAATTTATGTTCAAATCAAAAGTTCTCTTCCCCCACGTCTCATAGTGAGTCCTGTACTCCTGTAGGCAAACACCTCTTTTAGCATATAAAGCACTCAAGGGGAGAAGATCTCTCTCATGAGTATATGTGGGGTTCAGACCAGAGGCAACAAATGGAGTTTAGGCCTTTAAAGTTAGATAAACCAAATTCCATCTAAGGAGTGAATTGTATATTGGGGATGGGAACACCAGACTGTATTGGGTCTGGCTGGGGTGGAGTAAACTTTCCTCACACTGTTGGGCCTCCTATTTGTAGCTGGAGCAGCACCGATGGCACACCAATGTTTTGGCTACTGCTGAGCAGTACTTGCACAGCCTCAAGGCTGTCTCTTCGGCATTCCTCCACAGCCAGGAGAACGGAGCCAAACTGACCAAAGGGATATTCTATATCGTATGATGTCATGGCCAGCAACAAAAGCTAAGAGAAAGGGGTGAGGGGGGGGAAGTGAGAGCATTCATTATTAGGGCCTTCCAAAGCAACAACTATGTGCACTGAGGCCCTGCTTCCCAGGAGCTGGTTGGACATCACCTGTCATGGGAAGTAAAGAATGTCTTTTTGCTTTCCTTTGCTTCCTTTGCCTTTCTTAATTAAACTGCCTTTATCTTGACCTGCAAATTTTGAATCTTATTTTCTCCCCCTGTCCCACTGATGAAGGAGGGTGAGAGAGCAGCTTGGTGGGCACATGGCAGCCAGGCAAAGTTAATTCACCACAAGGGCTAATGATCGCTGTCCAAGTCAGGTGATATGACACAGAATTATTTGACATCTGAGGAAAGATTGTCATCAATGTTTCTGGACTTTGGATCATGCATTGCCTTGACAATATAGGGTCAAAGAAAGAAAGAAAGAAAGAAAGAAAGAAAGAAAGAAAGAAAGAAAGAAAGAAAGAAGGAAAGAAGGACTTACTATCAGAAATTCAATGCCTAACTTCATCAGGTATCTGAATATTCAGTCAGCTTGAATCAAATTCAACATCTTGCATCACTCTGCAGCTGTCTAACCCTAAAAGTACCTCAAGTCACACTGGGATCCCTGTGGTCAGCCAGAATTTCCTTCAGTTCCCTCTTTGAATAGTAATTTGGAAAACCTGTTGAGCCCAACCATGACGTGCATATCAGCTAAAGAACTTAGAGAGATTGTGCAGAATATAAAACTCAAGAAAATGAAACAGTTATGAGGCTGGTTTTATAGTTATATATCTCAGGGTTTGTTTTTTTTAGCTGGTGACGCATTGGTGTGGATCCTCATGTATTTACAGCTATATTTGTAAGGAAGTTCAAGTCCCTCAAATTCTCCTATCTTAACCGCCCCCCAAAATGTCCACACTGCTTTGCTGCCCTTCCACTTCTGAAACTCTTGCATTCTTGTCTGCAGACTTCAACAGGTAACATGAAAAGACATTCAATGATTGTACTCTCAGGGACAGAAAATCATTTCCTGACAGCATATTCTTAAGAGAGCAAGATAATTAAAAAAAGAGACAAGAGTATAGACACCTAGAGAGGACATACACTAGGAAGAGTGTCCCTTTCAAGTACCCTCTTGTGCTCCTCCAAAAAGGGGCTGAAACTCCTTATTGACATAGATAAGGCCTTCAAAGGACCATGGACAGTTGATCTATAAGGGAAATGGGTGCTCTAGAGACTAAAGATCTGCAGTGGGAAATCAGAATGATAAAGCAATTTTTAGACTGGGGAAAAGATTTCCAGCTAGATGGGATAACTTTGCTATACCTATATTTTCCCATTTATTAAAGCAACTATGATAGAGGTCAGCTAAAGACAAGTATAAAAGCATATCCAGTAGGATACAAGATTTGAAGATGTTGGTATTTGTTAAACTCTAATGATGACAATACAGCTGATTTCTTTTGCTTGCATATGAGCTTAAAATATGAGTTTCCAGTAATGTACTGGTTAATAATATCAAAAATAAAGTGGCAGAGAAGTGGAAATAACGAAGCTGGTTAAGATTCTGTTGCTTCTCACAGGGGAAAAAATGGCTTTATTGTGATTCAAGCAGAGAAGCCAGATTTCAAGTATTTGATACTAGCAGGTAATGGGAAATTACCCAGGTTTTTCTGGTATTTCTGCTCCAGCATCTTAACTTGAGCACCCTACATCATTCTGTTTCATGGGCTCTGAGACTTGGTAAATGGGTTTAAGAACTTTTAAAAAGACGGACAACCCCCCATAAAATCCTTTTGTTTTGAGCTATTATAATCACAATTTTCAGAAAACCGCATCCGTTTCCTGGGCTGGTGGTATGTTACAATGGCACATCACATCTGGATATATCAACCATATAATATTGTTTGACTGGCGACAGCATTGCCAATTTGAGGAAAGGCACCTCTAACTGACGCAGCATTTCCAAACACATTTATGCTCCATTTCTAAACATTTTTCTGCTCCCATCCCATAATGTGCATGTCTGCCTCTTGGGCTCTGTGTTGCTCTTTTGGCTGATGGGGTGATGAAAATCAGGTTTCAGTAAGGGAATATCCACACTGCTGCCAGGGTTTCTAGGAACAGAGCCTTGCTAGATGTAGCTAAACTGCCTTTAATCTAGATTTCTTGAGTGACATCCCTGGAATGAATGTGTTAACATAGTCAGGTTTGGATAGCCAGCATTAAAGTCACTGGTAAAGCTGTGAAAACTACTTGTGTCCAAACTCACTTCTGGCATGCTGGAGAATCTTCTCTCCTTTCAGTGCATGAGGGTTAAATATTTACATTTCTTCACCAGAAAATCAGTTTGATCTGATCAGTGCAGCTCCCTGTATTTACCATGTCCTTTTTCTCTAACACATTTCTTGCTTCACACTGGCTGCCTGGGTTTGCTTTGAGGGCAGATAAAGACCATTTAATAACCATTCCTGGAAGGAAATGGGCAGATATTGTTATAAAATGCAGAGGTCACAACTGCCTTTTAAAGGGAAAAAATTAAATTGTTTTCACTTTTATTTGTGAAGTTCAGACATAGTTAGTCCTAGATGCATGTGTTGTGTCGCTGTAGCCAAGTGATTCCTCATGACACAAAAAGTTTATTGAAAAAATTGTGTACCCACATTTTCTTGTTTAAGGAGTATTTAGTATTTTCAAAGAATATTCTTCAAGATAATCACACAGTCTTAAAATTTAGGAAGTGTATGTTCTGTTATTCCTTTATATGAAAAACTCTTAAGTCAGACCTGGAAGCAGAATGAAACAATAGAATTTAAGTGATGGAGACAAATTACTAAGAGCAAACAGTCATGTTGTAAAGTCCTCACTAATCCAGATGATGACAGATAAACCAGACCTTTTGGTGTGTGATGAATAAAGTCTGTATTCTAGCTCTTAATTAACACAGTGAAAACATGGGAAAGGTTGACATCCACTTGGGGTAAGATTCATCTCGCCTAACTTTGGATACCTACAGAGTAGACATCTTCAACTAAATGGCTGTCTAGACTCCTCCTTTAGCTGATGGAGAGAAATAGACGCTTTAGCGACTTTTTTCATTTCATCTTCTTTCCTATATTAGGATGAAATTAGCTGAGCTCTAGATGTGGCAATTTCTCTCCATCAGGTATGAAAGGAACATATTCACTGTCTTCATTGATGCACTTCATATCTGCACTGTAGCCTTTGTATTTAGCCAGATGAATCATGCTGATGCTGTCTGTGTGATTTTATCTCTTCCCCATCCTTTCTGATGTAGAATTATTTTTACTTGCATTGACACAAAATAAGAGAATTTCATTTCAGAAAGGGGTATCCATGACAGTACACAAAGACCAAGTCAAGCAGAACTTATAAGGGGAGTATTCTGAACTCTTCACTGTTTCACCATTCTTCCTGTTTCAGAGACATCAAAATAACAGGAAACTACTATATATTTTGACCTTCAGCTCTCCTAATCTTTATTACAAACAAATCAAAAAGTTGTAGTAAGGCAAAAACAAAATATATGTGCAATGTATTCCAAATCAAATTTGGAAATCTTGACATTTAAGGAAATTGCGTTTCATTTCCATGCTGCTGTTTTAAAAGTGCAGGTGAAATCTCCCTATTTTATTTTTAAATCAGAAGGCAAGACCTTGAAAATGTGTTTTGAACAAGGTTAGTTTTGCATCTAAATATGTAAAATAGCAAACACCGATGTGACTTTAGGAAGCAAAAATGTGGGATTCAGAGCTGATCCCTTGAAAATTAGTAAATGCCTGTGTTATCATGTCTAAATAAATCTTATTTTGACCAAACTGTATGTTCATTATAATAGTATCTTTAGTTATATCAGCATACATTTCTACATTTTTATCAGGCTTTCATTCCTTCTGCTTCATATATCCGGCAGGATGGATACTGTGTTTCGAAGACATCAATAAATCTGCCATTTGCTAACTTTCAAGGACCTGCTTGGGAATTTTTAAGACATCCTGAGTATCTAATAATTCATAACAATTTCCTGTAAATTTTAATTAGTGGTGTCTAGTGCCTTCAAGTTTCCTTAATGCCAATGTGAGCAGAATATACTCAGCTTGCTTCTCCTCTGCTGAGCTGATGCCATATATACCCGTGCCTGTCTGTCTGTGGTCATCATCATGGTCAAATTCATAAAGGGTAGTTTGATGTGTGCTGTAATCCCCAGCTTTAAATTTTTGACTGAATTAATGACATTTCCAGGACTTCACTTCCGGTGTTGGCTATGGCAGAGCTTTGTTGCTGTTCAGAAAGTGAGATGAGTCCCATCCTGTCCCCTCAGATCAGCAGGGCCAAGCTAAAATGTTGCAGCTTTCTTCTTCTTGTATGATAAGTAGAGGTGGTTAATAGGAAGATGACAATTATAGCTACCTTATGGACAGATATTTTATGTTAATGCTTGCAATGTGGCCAGATGCCATGGTATAAATAACGCAACGAACAAACAGCTATAACAGCACTAATGACCTTGTAAGACAGTTTGCAAAATGCAAGGAATTTAAGCTCGCTCCTATTCAGTCTTTTTAAGAAGCTGCACTTACCTTCCCCTTGTGAGGGAAGGCAGACAGCAAGTGTGCTCTTTATAGGCACCAGGACTCTCATGGGATGTAAAAAAATTATGCATAATGAAGCTGTCAGGAAATTTTCATATTTAGACAAGAAGTTGACACAGTTTTGGATCTTTGCCAGTTCTGAAGAATTCTGTCACTCGGAAGGTGAAAACCATGTGTGTTTTTTCTTTAGGTCCGAAGGCTTTCCTCCTTCTTGACCAAACATAACCCTTTACATTTTAACTCAGGTGGAAAAAAAAAAAGAAAACGCAAAACTCTTGCTATCCTCCGAGCTCTGAGAACCACAGCAGAAAAAAACACCAGGTGTGTCATGCACTTTCCATTACCGGTATGCTGCAGAAATGATTGATATTTTCATGCTGTTTAGCCCTCACCCATCCACTGCAGCTTTAAAGCAACAGAGATATTGCCAGTGCTCTTCATATTGAGGGACTGCAGGACTGCTCTGGGCCTCCTTGCAGCCATATCGCTGAAGGTTATTATTAATCGCCTGCCTGTTAACCTGCTTTTGGTGCTCAGGGATGTCTGATGGCTGGAACTTTATCATGCAAATGCAACTAGCAAAGGAATACCTTGGCTTGATCACTTCAGGACTTGGTGCTTCCTTATAAAATTTGAGAACTCAAGGCATTTTCCTTGGGAGGGTGTGTATAGACAACTTGCCATTATGATTGATTGCATTCACAGAGCATTTCTGTCCTTGTTTCATTACTGAAGAATACATCCTTGGCTCCATGCAGTTCCCTTCCTTTGGCTGGCACCTTCCCCCTTTAATGAGATTTAAATCTGTTGCAGGTATTTTCAAGTAGCCTGAAACACTCTTATCCCCCTTTCTACTCTATTAGTCTGTGAAGAAAGCAGTTTAATATGCTGTGGTCCTGTGGTCCAGTAGTTCTGGAGTGTGCCAGAAGCTAAAGGTTGCTCTCTGCCTCCCCCTTGAAATAAAGGAAAACCACTGTAAATGCATCTCTCTTCAAAAAAATTTTCAAGTCTCACCCAGCAGATCTGCCTCATGGTCATCATCTACAGAACACAGATTTGCTATGGGCTTTACATCAACTTCTTTGATCTTGGAAAAAGATGCAAAGAAAACCCTTGATTTGAACCTTCACACACTTCAGAAGACATGCAACACATACAGAGCTAGTGGTAACAACTGCTGAATAAAGGATCTTACTATATTTTCATTGATTGTGTGAATCACATGTGATTATTATTAATTCAGCTTCATAACAACACTTTTTTCATACAAAAAAAGAACGATGATGTTATGCCACACAATTACCCCTCAGAGAAGACCTAGACTTCTACTCCTGTTGTTATCACAGGTTCCTTTTGAGCTGCCAAATCCAGTACTACTAGAATCAGAAAATAAGACAGATCAATAGGAGAAAATACTACCTAAAAGAAAAGAGGATTACAGTCAGTTCAATTCAAGACTTTGGTTTGCCTGGCCTATTTAGGTCTTTCAGTAGGATATATATGGTTTTGAACTTCTTGCTATTTATATAACAGCTTATGGTAGGGTGGGTTTTTTTTCCTATCAGTGTGATTGAATAGTACTTTGCCCTGGGTTACTCTTCCTTGCTGACCACATGATCCCAGAGGAACAAGTTTAGAGTGCTTCACTTAGCCTGACTCCTTAAATGATCGTGTGATGATGGTACATGTGGTGCTACTGCTAAATGTATGGCAGTCGGAATGGGTCCTGGAATGAGACTCCTGAAATGGCTGAAAAGCTTTCTATGGACAAAAAGGAAACTAGGACCTAGTGTTACTACTGCTACTGTTCACACCAGCAGCTGAGAGAACACAGAAATAATGCAAATTTGGGAGCTATTGCTTTAAGGTATCCAGAAATAACATTCCTTAAACATGTTTTGTTCCGATGCTTTATTATATGCAAGCAATTTAAATTGCTACTATTCAAGTTTTCTATCCAATGTTAGTCTCTGATCTTTCTCTTCCTTGTGCAGTTGCTATCCTTCCCCTGATAAGGAGGTGTGTGTTATAATTCTATGTTTAATATATTTGCATTCTTTATAGCTCATGATTGGTAATTATATTTTTCCCATTAATAGAGTTCTTTCCTCTTTCAAACACTACCTCATTGGATCCCAGCAAATCCTTTTAGGCATACTGCGACTTCCAGACTTCTGTTACTTAATCCATCTTCCTAGCTAGTTTTAAAGTAAGTAGTCGTTTTCCCTTTTTGTCTTTTTTTTTTTTTTTTTTTTTTTTTTTTTTTTTTTTTTTTTTTTTTTTTTTTTTTTTTTTAATTTCTTCTTTGCTGTATTTCTGGAGTAGTAAGCTATTTGAGATTGCACTTCCTCTAGGTAAAATACCATATCTAACTATTGACTTTTGCTTTATGATTGAGTTTTCTGTGGACACATGTTGTTGATACCAAATAGCTAAAATTTTGTATCACATTTTTTTTGTCACGTGGGTGTCCCTTTTGTGTTCAATTAAGAAACCAAAGAGATATAGGCAATTGTAGGCAAGTGTGTGAGCTGTTGTAGGCTTCTCTGAAGTGACTTACATATTGTTTGGAGTAATTCATATGGTCTGCAGCTGCATGTTCTTGTAGGTTAATACTGTAGCACGACCTTCTGGAAATAACTGCCATAAATAGATTGTTGGTAGAAAGAAGTGAACACACCTACTGTTGCTCCGAGAGAAATAACCATTATAATTGGTGCTTTCTGGTCTGTACAACCCCTGGGAGCCAAGGACTTTCTTCTCAAAAGAATTCTGTAACAATTACACCCGGGGGCTGTGTGTATGTCATGACATAAAACACAGTCTGAATTAATTATTTAGTATGGTGCAGCCCACTTTGACTTATAAGCTATAAAAAGCCCGCCTAAGAGAGAATTAATTATTGCTGGAAATAACATATAATTACAATGTTGCAGGGAAAAGATAAGAATTAATGTGCCAGGTGTAAGTAGATTAGACCAGCTTGACAGAAATGAGCAACTAAAAAAGAATTTATAGATGAAAGCTTACAGCCATTGCACCCATAGTGACTGGAAAGCATTACCATGTGATGACTGCTTAGTGGCTTATGTGAAATGAGATATTGGCTTTAGACTCATTGCTCAGAGATAGGTCTCTGTGTCTCAAATCTGACAACAAAATGGAGTGAATTGAACATCTCATCAGAGAAATAAGGAGAGAAAAAGCTCAGAGGCTAAATTAAACTTATTTCCCTTCATGAAATTATCTCCTTAGGTAGGAGTTGAAGAGTCTTGTGGCAGAGAATGGGCTTTGTTGGGAAACACATTTCACTCTGTATTTCTGTCTTTTTCCAGTGGTGCAGGGCTACAAACTCCAGAGTGGAGAGCCAACTGCTTTTCATGAAAAAAAATAAAAATGCCATTTTATCCATGGTCTATCAAGTAGGGGAGGGGGAAGAAGAGGAAGAAAGAGAAAAGACAGACATTTTCAAATAGCTTACCACTTTTCTTAACCATCTCATCTTCCTGTTTTGACACCTAGAAGAGGCATTTGTCCCAAGGGTAATGTGCTTTGCATGGTTTGAAAGCCAGTGTGAGGCAATGATCTTAACCTACTGTGTGGACTCTAATTGGGTATACCAACACCAGACAATTGTAGTTATGCTTTACCTCTAGCTGGGTTTAAAGAGTAGCTAAATCATTACAAACAACTCAGAACTACATGAAACCAAGATTTTTGAAGAATTTAAAGAACTGTTGTGAACTATGAATAGTGACTCAATACAGATAGTTTGTACAACAGTATGGAAAAAATTAATATCTCATTGGAACGGGATAAACATCCTGCTAAGCATTCTGATTCCATCTATTGAATACAGGAATTGGGCAGAATTGTACATAATGTGCATTTTTGAATTGTTCAATTATTGGTGAAGAATCAGTAGGCTCTGCACCTGGGTCCATCTTCAGGATGAAATAAAATTAGAGAGCTTTATCTTTCCCCACTTTCTTTGCTAACCTATCTGCAACACTGATTTTTTCATTTAGTGTTGTAATAGTGTGACATTGGGCACGTGCTTAACTCAGTAGCTGATCACAGCTACTCCAGATTGTCTACCACTTGCCACCTTTTGCTGTGGTAGGACTCAGAACCAGGAATCATAGCAGTTTCTCTAAGGAATCCCAGCTTAATAAGAACTACATTAAAGGTAACAAATCCCCACATCCTTTTACTGTTGCTAATAGATTTTAGATAATTTTTAGGCTTAACCTTAGTTTTTCAATAGGCTTTCTTGGTTCACAATTTGCTAAGCATATTTCAAGAACTGATTAAAAAAAAAAAAAAAAGTAGAAGATGAAGTTATTTAAGTCATCCATCACTGTTCATAGTAGTTTGTTCCCTTACTTCAAAACTGCATATTAGTGGTTTGAATAAAGTAGAACTATTCAATTCCATTTACAAAAATTGTCTGACTCTTATTCCATTTATGTGAACTAAAATTAAGACTTTCAGGAACATGATTTAGTAGAATAAAATGTACTGACTTTTTAAAAAAGTTTTAATGAAAAGACAGTCTGGTCTTGTGGTTTTGATTATAATTCCTTGGAGTTCTGGGGATATAAACCTGAAATCAGTTAATCTTATGCTGATGTGAACCTACGTGAAGAGGACCTCTGGAGGTTTGCTTACCATTGCTTAATACTTAAATAACTAAAATGCTAATATACAGATCTAATTTTTGGTTGATTGCCTCACAGAGATTGCTAGATGTAATGCACTTTACTGCACGAATCGATCCATTGTTTTGATTTCAACTGTATTGGACCATGCATAATTATGATTGATTCTTGTGAGCATTCACAAATTCACATAATGAAGAGTTTAGTACAGCAATACAATCAATATAGAATAAAGCTTTGTCAATGTTATTTAAGACGTTACAATTAAAATCACAAAAATATCTCAGAGAAGTTAATGTTTTAGTGTCCACATTAACATTCCCCAGTTGCTGTTTCATTGGCTTTCATTTTATAACAAGAAGAGACAAGAATATAAATAAGAAGAAAACCGATATATGTTCGTGCCTACATCCACATGGTAGAGTCCTAATTGCTACTCACATAGAGATGATTAAGTAAGTGGAAAAGTTTGCACCAACACTTGCTCAGGCTTGAAAGGAAAAGTACCTGGCTACAAAAACCCACATTCCACATGGAAGACCATAGCTGGTTTTGTGCTACATCACCAGCTAATACCACACTGCTCTTCTATTGCCCTCTTGATTGACTAGGACATACCTGGGTGTATCTCTGCCATTTGCTTTGCATTTGTATATGGATTGTATACCCTGTATGTAGAGCCTATATATAGGGTGTTACAGAATTGTGTCCAAGGGTGAAGCCTTGGAATTTTATTTTCTGTACTATCGAAAGCTCATAGAAGTCTCTGGCATGTTTTGGTTTATGCAACCCAAGTTTCTCCAAACTTTTGCAAGCCACAGTGGAAGACTCAGAGCAGACCAGGGACAAGACACACTGAGTGTTTTCCAATGGCTCTCATATTTGGTAGGCTGGGAGAATTCAGTAATACTTGTGGAATAAATTCTATGCCCTGCTGCTGCAATTCCATAAGCATGTTTCTCCATTAGAATGGCTGTAGAATACCCAAATACCAGCCAGTTTGGTTCTCCCATGTTTATTTCTTGTCTCATTTGGGTTTAAATTTTGCAACTGCATATTTTGTGAAGCAGGATGTTTTGTTTCCTTGGTACTTAGGGACAATAGAAAACAAACTAACAAACAAGAGGAAACGGCAGAAAAGGACCTGTGTTTAAACATGTTCACTGAAATAAGAACACATGACAGGAAAGTTTTTTTTGATCACCAGTTCCAGCCCCCTGCTGCCACTGACACAGACATACAATCCTTCCTATAAACTGATCAGGCTTCAATGATTGCAGTTAGTCTCTGAAGTCCCTAGCTCATTGAGTTGAATAGGTCAGCTTCCCGTCTTATCACTGTCAATATGTGACAAGACTGTTTTCTGAAAGTTTTCAACATAAAGGACGAAGGGGAGGAGGGAGGGCAAGAACACGTTTTAAAACGGAAGATTGATTGTGTAGATTACCACGGTTCTGGGAAGACACTGGCAGGTTTCTTCGGCAACCACAATTATTTTTTTGCTAACCGTATCAGAGGTATTTGGGGATGGATTTTGTTATAATATTTTGGTGAATCATAATGTGTTCTTCTCATGTAAATTGTCTCAGCAAAAAGCTAGAAATCATCAGCTCCTGTAAAAACATGCATCATTTTGAAACTCTCTAATAATATTCAAATTAGAGGTGAGACTCCTTCAAAATCTGAGAGCTTCAAAATCTGACTGAGAAGTTATATAGATGTGTGCCTACGCCTTGTATTTATACTGTTAATAACTGTGCCTATTTAGAATGGACCTGTGACCATAACAATACTGAACATCCAGGTAAAACCAGATTTACCCTCTTACATTTCCCGTGGCATCTGCTTATGGCTACTGTAGGAGACGGGCTATTGGACTGTATGGATCTTGGACTCAGCCAAGTGAGACTATTCTTATGTTATTCTTTACTTTCATTAAATCCTGCTAAAAATCTAATCACATTCTCACTACACAGTGACATTTCTCAATTTGAAATTGCTTACAACTTTCTGGAAACATTTATTTCTACTCCTAGTCTTTAAATCACGATGTTAGGGTGCTTGGTTCAGTTTAAGATTGAGAAATATAAATTTAGATATCTAACATAGATGTCTACTGTTACATTAGGTATCTATGATCCTGTTACAATCAATGAAGACCAAGTCAATACAGATCATAGAGTCTCTCTAGCTCTCTGGTCTTTATACATTGCATTGATTACATCTCCATTAATGATAACCGGAGCTTATATAATGATCTTTATTCAATGCCCTAAACATAGATGTCTAATACCATTTTGAGATGCACTACTGTATCTCCTGGCAGCTGACTGTTGCTTCAAAAGGATGCACATCTGCTCCAGAAGGTTCCTTGTCAGATCTACAAGCCCATTTGTTCGTATCTTGGATAAACCAGATGATTTGAAAAAGGCACTGCATACCTGTGTTCAGGCAGTAGAACAGAGTCCATCGTGCAGAGGTGGACACATGAATTTCGTATGATAATGAGAATCTCACCACACACTTTATTGCTTGTAGGCTGCTATTACTGCTTATAGTTCAGTAGAATTCCTTAATGTGAAATGAAAAATGTACTAGTCCTTCTTGGGTGCTGAATGAAATCCGAGATTTCATTTTCTCAGTTCTTTGAGCGCCTGCAATTCTGTCATAGTAAGAGAGTGATAATGAAGATAACTGAAAAATGAAGACTAAGAAGGATTTGGTGCATATGTTGTCTTGCTGCTTCATTTAACTGTTTGGTTTTTCATGTATTATGTTTGCCTGGGGGTTTTAACTGACAGGGCAAGAAATGAGTCTCATACTTTTAGGTTTTCCCCAAACACTAGGCCTGCAAATCTTTTGAGTAAATGGTTTCAGTATGTGTTCAAGACCATAATAATTAACATATTACCTTTAGCAAAAGACTGCCTAAAGCACTGTATTGACAACAAGCCCAGTATTCAAATACAAGTGCAAGTCCGATAGCAGCAACCTCAGCTCTCAGAAAAATGAATCAAGAACCCTGGAATTGTGTTATAGAAACAAGTATCTTATTACTTAGCTTCTTGTCCAGCATCTGCACTGCACATCTATGCCATGTTTGCAAGCTTCTCTGCAGCCAGAGAACTGAAACTAAACACACACAACAGAAAGGCAACTGAGATTCCACATAGCTGATTTCTATAGGAACGGAAGATTTAGGTAAAAAAGACCATTTCTGTGACCATTATACTAAATTTATACAATATCATGACATCTCTGATTGCCTAGCTCTGTCCTGGGGAATACGAATGAGTATTTGTTCCAGTTGAAACCTGCGTGGCCAACTTCAGTGGTCTGACTAAGTGATTTCTGTACTTAGTCGTAGCATACATGTTATAAATTTTCTTTATCAACTGACAAATGTAGAGACTCTAACAAAAGAATTTCCCTATGAAGTTAAGGAACTTCATGCAAATACAATCCCTCTTATGAGCTGGACTTTAGGACCAGAGCCTGAAGAGGAACCAGGTCTAGTGAGAGATGTCCCTGTCATTGACAGGGGGGTTGGAACAAAATGGTTTTTAAGGTCCCTTCCAACCCAATCCATTCTATGATTCTATTGCCTTTGTAAAATTTACATACTTTTCACAGAGTTACTAACACAGAATCAGAAACTGATCCCAAAGGTTTTGAATGCATCTAAGCCCAGAAAAAGAGAAGGGACAGTTCATGACTATGAAATTTGGTTGCATTTTCTAGTCCATCTTATTACTGAATGGAGGGTTGGAAAATGATACCTTCCTAAAATGACAATTGTCTGTTATCCTCAAAATAGGAAGTCAAGCATTAAGAGCAGTTTTTGGAAGGATACAGGTTTAGTTACCTGAAAAGTAGAGGAGATTCTGTGAATGTGTAAAAACCAAGGGGTTTGCAGCTCTCGCACCAGCCAAGTGGATTTTATTTCTTTGACCTTTCAGTCCAAATATAAAAAAGGAAAATTTCCATCTCAAAGCCTATTTGCCTTATAGATGTCTAATTCTCCATTACACTTTTAAAGTGAAAATGCCTCCTTAACAAAAACTAAAATACAACTGAAGTGGTACTAGATATCTCTAGAATTGATCCTGTGTTATAGAGAGAGAGATGAATCAAGGCACACTTTCAGATGAATAGGGTGAGCCCTTATAATAAGTTTCCTCCTGGTATTGGATCATTACAGTATTTCACACTAACTTGTATCCTGATGGTGGGAATGAATCCACTTGTTGCATGATGAAATAAAAGCATGGAAATACCTGCACAGAGAGGCAAACTCAGGCTCTGACAATTCCAGTGCCAGCTGTCTCCACTGAGAAGCCAGGATACAGACAAAAGACAGCTAGGAGCCAGTTTTCCTCAGGACATATTTCTACTTGCTTCATGGCAGTCAAAGACTATGAACAGACAAATTAGGATTCATACTACTACCAAAACTTGCACTTATGTTTTTAATAACTTACGAGAAAAAACTGAGTTAGAAGAGCAATTATTACATACTTTCCTTTAATTCCAAGTTAGAAGAATTCAAGCTTTGCTTCAGGTCAACAGGAAGAACCACATTTAATTGGTCCATTCAGAAGCAGGTAGCTAGTCATTAAGAACTGGGAAACAGGGATCTATCTTGTCACATCACATTCTTGGCTGTAAGAACTGGCATGCCCTAAGCATCCTAGTCTGCAGCACTTCCAACTGTGGGACAGAATATTGACTGTAACTCTGACCATTTTTATTTTCTAGATGAAATGTCCATTCCTGCTAAGCTCTTAATCTCAATGTGGATATGGCCAGTTTAGCAGTGTACTTGTGAAGCAGTGACAGTGGTATAGACAGGAGGATGTGATGTCTTCATCAACGGGAGACATCATAGTATTTCTGACAACTACTGATCAGTGTGAGCTTGTGATGGAAAACGTATGGAGAGGATTGTGGGAAGTAATGGCTGCAAACTCTCTTGTGGGCCTAGAAGCACAGGCCAAGAAGAGCGTTGATAGAAATGGAAGTGTGATCAGAACAGATAGGAAATAAGATAACACAGTCACTCCTTTCAGAAACTTCTGTGCATTCATTCAGGTTTTTTTTACCTAGCTCAGCAAACTCAGCCATGGCATATAAAGGTGCAAACTGAGCCTTTTGTAAATAGCAAAGCAGACTGCATTAGCATAAAGTGAAATGCCCTTAACCAGCTGCAGTCCCAGTGACTTTTCTGAAGAGGTAGCTGAAGGAGTTACTGTGAAACCCTTACTTCAGTGACCCAGGAGGGCAGATCTTCTACTACCAGATCCCTACTTGTCCTTGTTTGAGGTAGAACAGAACCGATTTAATATTCAGTAATTTTATCTTTCAGCTAAGCCTCTTGTAACTGACTAACTCTCTGAAAGTAACGCCAAATTTTTCAGACCACAGCCGCTTCCAGCACATAAGAATGGAATGCAGAGGGGCTTTTGCTTATATCTACTGCTGTAACAACGAAGGTCAGCTATCTTTATTATTTGCCCCATTGGAGGGTTGGAAGCAGAAAAACATAGAGGAATTGCACCCGTGCAGAGGAGTGGACAGGGCAGGTGACCCAAAAACTGACCAACAGGGCATTCCATCCTATCTGCCTCATACTCAGTATAAAAGCTGAAGGATCAAAGGGTCAGTGCTCTTTCTTCAATGGTCGGTATCCAAGGAGGACTTGTCTGTATACCTTTGATCCCAATCTGTGTTTATCTGAATTGAGAGCCAGAATCCAGCTCCTGTCTGCTGCTGAGTCCATTCTGGGACTTCTGCTGTGCCTGCCACTGAA
Organism: Thinocorus orbignyianus; assembly: GCA_013400375.1. Taxonomy (NCBI): domain Eukaryota; kingdom Metazoa; phylum Chordata; class Aves; order Ciconiiformes; family Thinocoridae; genus Thinocorus; species Thinocorus orbignyianus. Next base: position 1,588,894 of record VXBW01007089.1, read on the forward strand.
GTGATCATCATCCTAGGAGCTTGATACTGGTTTTGCATATTTTGTATATATTTCATTATGTTCTTGTTAGTATTACTGATTTTTTTTTTGTTTTTATTATTATTAATATTTCATTGAAGTAATTTAGTTTCTTTTTCAACCCAGAAGTTTTCTCTTCCTCTCATTTTCTCTTCTCTCCTCTAAAGGGAGATGCTCTTCCTTCTCTGAAGAGAGCATTTGTTGTTTGTTTTGGTGGCCAGCCCAGCCCAGCCCATGGCACTGCTGATCCCTTCACAAACAGGCCAGCTCCCAGTAGAGGATGAGGAAGACTGACAAACTGCTCTTGCTTTGTCCCAGCAGGACTCATCGCCACTACTGGACTGAGATTGTGCAGCCAAACTGGACTCTGTGTGGAAGGACTATTGCACTGTGGGATGAAACCTCTCAGAAACTATGGTCCTAATTGGTTCAAACTGGAATCATCCCTGTTGAGTTGGACACAAACATGTTCTTCTGGAAATGTTACAAGTGCATATAATAACACAAAAATTAATTTTCAGCGAATAAGGAGGAAGGGACAGTTAATTAACTGGCTAATGGTTTTAAATAAGTCTGTAGTCAAGCCAATAGGACAAAATGGGAAGCCTTGAACCTAGGACTTTTTTTAAACACTGGTTCACACATTTTTTTCCTTGCCTGGCTTTCTGTCTGACCTTTTTTTTTTTTTTTCAGCCAGGAGTTCCAGCATTTGGGTTGAATATACTGTGAATTTTGCACAAGTGGTTGGGTATTATCCACAGGTAGGAGCCCTATATTCACATTCGTAGGATTTCACCCACAATGAAGAACTGTGTACTATTTGACAAGTTTGCCCCACGGTGCCAGTATCTTCTTGCTATACACTTTTGTGTGAGATCACTTTGTGAGGGAAAGACAGAGAGAGGCAATTCTGAGAAGCGATAAACTATGGCGTGGTAATGACAGGAGAGAGTAGATGGGTGGGTGGAGGAAGCTCTTTCACTCTTCAGACTTGAGAGGTCTCCTTTAAGGTGTGCACTACTGTTGGATAAAGAGACAAACTTACAGTGATGTGTCTGTCAGCACTGCTTAGCATGAAGGAGCAAGGTAGAAATTGCACAAGAGTCTATTACTGTTGCCTTCCAGGTAGGCTGTAGAAGAGAAAGCGTGCAAAGGAAGAGCTGCAGTTTACAGTCACAGTTTGGCAGCTATTCCCAGCCTGTCTTTACGTATTTAAAATTCCTTTCAGTCCAAACATATGAAGGATTGTTCTCTCTCCCTTGCCACTGTGACAGTTCATTTAAGGGGACAAAGGAAAAAAAATCATAAATAAATGATGTGTTCTGCTCTGTATCCATTTCAAATGCTGGGTGTTTTATTTTCTTTTCTTTGTGTGTGCATGCATCTTACACACTTTAAAAAAAAATAATAATAAAAAAAATATATTATTTTTTTTAAGAGAAAAATGGGGGAATCAGTTTATAAACTTGGACTATGTCCCTGTTAACAACTTGATCCTTTCTGTTTACTCAATAAACCCTGCCCTTCTCCCCGTTTGTTCCCATTGCTGTCAATGGTGGATACACCCCGTTGTGACCTTAAAAAGCTAGATCCTGCTGAAGCTACAAACTGCAAATCCTCAGGAGAGATGACCATCTATCTTTTAAAGGGTGAAGCTTTATGCATAAAGGTAACTTTTACTGGCTTATGCATTGCAGTCTGTACTGTAGCTCTGAAAGAGGCAATTAATGATGTTTAAATTGGGACACAGTGGCCAAGGCACTGCTGATTACCAGATTTCACACTGTTGTGGCTGAATGAGTGGCTTCCTACACAGAGCCTATGCACACTTCCCTGGGAAGGTCCCAGGGGATTAGAGATCATGTCATTTCTCAATTTGAGTCAGATGCTGTCTGGAAAGAGGAAAGTATCTTTGGTCATTACCTCTCTTTCTTTTACTCATCAATGTCTGCTGCAATCTGGCCTTTGGAGCACTTTGGGGAATTTTGTCATTGGCTCTGTTAGGAGCCCGGTAGTATTTCATTAAGACACTGATAAATGGAAAGACATTATTTTACATTCTTATTGCTATTATGAATGACATATAAAATAATGTAATAGAATTAAAGATTTTCTAATAAATTTGATAGACTTAGTACTATTTAATGCTTATGGCAGGAATAAAATGTTGAGGGGTGGTGGTTTTTTTTTGTTATTTTACATTGAATTTAGGTAAAAAAGATGAGTTATTTGGAATGAGTGGATTTTAAATCCTTATACTTTACAGTGATACTTAAAAGAATGAAGAAGAAAATTAAATCTAGCTAATAGAGTCATATCTGAATAAGCCTCAGATAGGAGGTATGAGGTGGCTTGACTGGTGAGCAATGTTTAGGTGATATTATTATTCAACACCTCCCCTTTTTTTTGGCTTGATCTTATGTTTTTCTCAACTGACTCTCACTACAGGATGCTTGGCAAACAGATAAACTCCTGGTTCAATGAGCTGCTGTGAAGAAGTTGTGCCTTTGCAATTCTGCACTAGCTGGATATTCAGCTGATGGCAGCAAAATAATGCCAAACTGCTAGAACTTTTTCTGCGTTGGCAAAAGTATGGCACTGAAGGCCTGTTCTAAGCAAACATTTCAGCCTATCTAGAAGCTAAGAATTTACCTATTTTGTTAAGTCATAAGGCTTTTTGCATTAACACCCAAATACATAATGCATGGGGGTAGAAAGTAGCTAGCATCTCTTATAGTTAGCGCACTTAATTGTGTTCTGAAAGGGGAAAACTGTGGGGAAAAAAGAATGTTACCTGAAATGTAATGTTCTTCCTGTCCTAGGAAGAGGCGAAGCTGCACTTTTGGATTCCAGGTAATGGTTGTTCAAAGAACATTTTGAGAGCACCTAGTCCAGTCTACTTGTTTGAGAGTTAATTGCAGTTTCCAAGTGAGATGAATGGAAGAAATGTATCACAGTAAAACACCCTATCGTTACCTCAGTTTTCTTCTGAATTTTTAAAAGAACACTACACAGGAGTTTCTGTTCTTGACAATGTGGCTGATCATACTATAAATGTGCCTTTTTTTCTTTTTTTTTTTTTTTGTCCTTTCATAATTTCATGGCTTTGTGGGTAAGTGTGAAATTTGATTTCTGATGAGTTAAGATGATTTGTGATTCAGACTGAACTAGGACTGTTGTTTAAATGATTTCTTAGGATTAGCTAATAGAAAATAAAAGATGGCATAGACAAGTTTTCTTCTTATTCAAACAACAATCAACTTCTTCCCTCACCAGTTGGTCAGTAATTGCGATTTTTATGCACTTGACCTTCACATTTTGGAGCAGTAGAATACATGTCCTCTCTCTCCCGTCCTTCCTGTGGTGTGCTAGCATGCAGGTCAAATGCCACTCTATGATACAGCAATTGCATTTCTGGATTGCTATGTAGACATATGTTAAGAAGCCCCAGGGTGCAATGAACCCGAACTGAATGGAGTATCCAAATGCAGAAAGTTAATTTAAAACATGGTCAGCTTTCAGCTTCAAAATAGAGAGCAATTCTTCCATCAATTTACTATAATATTTATACAGCCTCTAATACTCTACTAGTTGATTACTTCAGTCTTTGAAGAAATGCCCACAACACTTTTCTAAGTTAGGAAAACATTAATATTCCCATTTTTTTAGGTAGGAGAGCAAGGCACAGACAAAGTGAAGACTATATTTTTAGAGAGAGTTAGGCACATAAAAGAAGAGAACAGGTGCCAAGCTGAATATTCAGAAACAGCTAAGTAATATCAAAATCCCATCAGGAGTCTAACGTCATTATTAAATGTCTAAATACCCCTAAAATTCTGTCCCATAACCACTGTGCCATATGCCAATATACTACAAGTAGGAGTATATCCTTTTTTAGAAGGGAGCTTTCCTTAATTGATATGATACTTTCACTGCAAAATTGAAACAAATTAGTTTATCTGTTTTGAACTCCCTCTCAACCCCCCTCCCCAAGCTCTTTAAATGTCACTATTTCCACTGGTACCGAAGGTGTGCTGAATAGCATGTCCTGCACAGAAATATGATAATCTCTCTTCAATGTTTGGCAACTAGTATCTATTAATTAAGAATCCATCATTTGTACTCTGTAATTATATTTATTAAACCCTAACTCATATCCTAACTATAATTAGTTCCTGCTAATTAATTTTATCAAATCCCTCTAGATTCATATCTTAAGTAAATATTGAGTAGCCCCACACTAATTATTTTAATCAACGTGGAGTGCATTTCAAATGACTATGAATAGTTTCTATTAATTAAATTTAATATAAAATAAATTTTCTATATAATAAATTTGTAAATGTTAAGAATTTAGGATAAAAGAGAATAAAAGACTAGTATAATTTGAAATTCTCATTTACATATTAGACCAGGGTAAATAAGCTAGTTCTGCCTAAGTCAAAATTTCCACATAGGAAAAAAATCCCAACGGTTTATAACATGAAAAATATGGGAAGAAGTATGGCTTAGTACTAGGATGGTGTACCTTGAAATTTCTTTCCATATCCCATGAATCCCACAGGACTCTCTTGACTTTAAATAAAAATAATTTAATTTCAAAACGCGTGCGAAATCGGATGAAGTATATGTTACTATGCAGGTGAAGATAGGGCATGACAACAGAACAGCAGCACACGTTTGGATGAGGTGTAATATTGTTGTCAGAAGGAACTGAGGGAACCATCTTTATGCAGCAATACTGAAAGGCAACTTTCTTGATTACCTTGTCACTGATAATGCAATAGGTCTATACAGCAAATGAGATTATGGTGTTTATTTGGGCTGCTTAAAGCAAAATGACTGAAAATTAGGTAACAAGAAGTTAACGTTCATATCACAGTAATTTTGGATGCAGTGGGGAATCTTTTGCCTTCAACTGGAGCATCACGTATGTCCTGTCTTGCATCTCCCATCCATCTATAGATATCTTAGATATCCCAAGGTATCTAAAATAGTCTTTCACTTAGTCTGCTGCATCCTTCCAGAAGTTTCCAGGACAATCTCAGCTGCAACCCAAGCTACATACTGGAGTTAAAACTCTAAACATCTTTTGTCAATGCTTAAATCCAAGTGAGCTATATGTTCTATCTCTTAATTTATACACAAGGGTTAGAAAATTTGTGAGATATTCCAGATCTCTGCTGTTTCAGAAAGAGATAGGCAGAGGGGAATTTGTCTCTCCTAATTTTAGAATTCCATGCTGCACTTTCTGCTCATGTCTTCCTCTAAATGAAACAGGCACTTTCATCTGCCCTGTTTTAGACAACAACGATAAAACAGGAGAAATCACATCCTAGAAGTGTTTATTTCTTTCTGCTGCCTCTAAATGGAAGTGGGGTGACAAGCTCAGATAGAAGCATTTCTAATGTAGATGCCTGCTTTTGATAACATTACTCCTATTTGTTGACTGTGGAGGCTTCAAACAATGTTGAGTAAAATAAGAATGGAAATAACTCGGGTTTTTGTCTTGTTTTTTTTGTCTCCTGTTTTGGCTCCCTGGAACTACAACTTTCATAAAATTTAGTGACTGGGGAGAAGAGCCTCTATTATTTTTGAAGGATGACAGTTTGCTGTCATGGGCTGTTACAGAAGTTGTAGCATTCAGTGACAAAGGAAAAACAGATTTCAGCTCTGTAGCTGCAATGGGTTAGTTTTAATTTCAACACAGGTCAAGTGTATAAAGAAGCTTCCGTCTGTGGATGTTTGATTTTAATTAGCAAAGGATACAAAGTACCAGAAGTTAAATCCTAATCCAAGCAGGAGTATGTAGCACTATGATTCAGATATATTACACCACCTCATTTTAATCATTCACTTCATAATTTACAGTATCACCTCCTAATTGACAGTATCACAGTCATTTTGCTGCAGAGATCATGACAACAGCACACAGTTTTTTAAGTTCACAGACAACCTAAAATATGTTTTTAATTTTTTTCAATTTAAATTTTATTTAAAAATGTACACAAACACACATAAAAAAGATTTAACAATTGTGTTCTGTATCACTCTGCCTATTGCTATCAATGATTTATTTTTCACATGCCATTTGATACCCTTTTATTACTTCGAAGATACTTCTTGGAAACTCTACAGATTCATTGGATAGAGAGACCATTAGTTCAACTACTCAGATGACGTATATTTTCACAGCCTTTAGATTTCCTGCAGCTGCTTCTGTTTTGAGCTCAGTAACATGTGCTTGTATAAAATATTTATTTTCCAGAAAGATTTGCAATTTTATTTTTGAAAGTATCAGCAGATGGTGAGTCCACCTCCTCTCTCAATAGTTTGTTCCAGTGGTTTATCATTTATGCCATATGCTTAAAATTAATGCCACATTTCCCATCTGATTTTGTCTGACTTCAATAAAGCTACATTCACTTCCTTGCCAGTCACTTGTTTACCCATCCTCAGTCCTTTTGGGTCATTCAGGGGAATCCACATTCCCCTTCACACTTGAAGCACCTGGAGTGTGCCTGGTTACCTGCAACCGTCTTCTGCTCCAGCATATAAGCACTAGTCAACGTAGTGTCAGTCAATGACTCTGCTTTTACCAGTTTCAGTAGTTTCTGCTTTGTTGGCTGCTTCACTTAATTACTTATTACTTTTTGGACCTTTTAGCTCTTTGTCTGTCCTTCAGTTGCTTCCATCCTCCGAATGCTCATACTTATCCAGTCCCTCTTGATTCATTCATCCATCTCATAAGTGAGTCTGTCTCTCTCAACTTCTTTTTTGTTTGAATCTGCCAATATGATAAAAGTCTTAATTTCCTTCTGTTACTATTGCTCTCAGTGTGCAATGGAAAAAATCAGGCAGTGCAAAACTATCTAAGAGCTACTGACTGTTACTCATTCCTTTACCTTACTCCTATACCCCCCTTTTTATACGACTTTCCTCCCATTTATTTTAAATTTAGCTATGAATTCTCTAGATTCATTTATTTTATTTGCTAATTGAAGTGTTTGGTCAATTTGTGGATATCAGGAAAAAGAAACAACAAGCAAAATTAGATTAAGGCATAATAGTTTCATTTTCCTCAGCTGGTGACAAGCATTTGTAAAAACTCGCTCTCTAGGCAGAAAACATTTGTTTTTTATAAAAGTTGGTCAAAACCCTCAGGATTTTTTCAGACATTTGGTTCTTTTTCTTTCACTGATGTTAAATCTGGGAGTCCATCCAAGAGTTGCTGTCCTGAAGAAGAGGAGGTGGAGGAGGAAGATTGTGATCTGTATGAAAGGAAGTGTGAAAAAAATGACAGCAGTCTTCCTGGCAAAGCTTCTGGTGACCAGTTCTTTCACACAGAGAGATTTTTCAGCTTTTTCACAGCCATTTTTTGATGAATACTCTGATACAATCACATACAGAAATCTTTTCTTCTTTGCTAGCCATCTCTGACATATAGCTGGCAATGTTGCCCACTAACCACTGTTCTATTTTAGGTCAGTCTAACCTTGCAAGTGAGGAAGTCAAAGCATTTTGGAGGAACACAGAGTCAGAAATGTTTCCTAAAATAGTTGAGGTTTTGTATCTACAGCGGTGGCTGATAATTTTGTTATAATAGTGTCATCAACCACTTTGAATGACTGTGGTCTGCAATGCTTTTTCCACGTTGTTTCATCTTCCCTTCACCAAAGGCAGCCCAATCAAGACCGATTGTCAGTTTGAAACAAGCACTTTTCTTTGGTAGTTTCAGGACAGTATATTATTTCTCTTTTTATTGATCCACCATGCTTTTTTTTTTTAACCATGAAATTACAAAGTGCTGGCTTTCATAGAATCATAGAATATCAGGTTGGAAAGGACCTGAAAAATCATCTGGTTCAATGTTTCTTGGCAAAGGCATGGTCTAGACAAAACAATCCAATATGCTGTCCAACTAAATCTTGAAAGTGACAAATGGTGGGGAATCCACCACTCCTCTGGGGAGACTATTCCAATGGCTGATTTTTCTTATTGTGATTTTTTTTTCTCTGTGTCCAATTGGAATCTTCCCTGAAGTAACTTTTACTCATCAACCTTCATCTTTTCCATGTGACTCCTTGTAAAAAGGAGGTCTCAATCTTCTTTGTAGCCACCCTTTAAATACTGGATCATGGTGATAAGGAGTCCACTAAGCCTCCTTTTCTCCAGCCTGAACAAACCCAGTTCTCTCAACCTTTTCTCATATCACAGCCTTCCCAGTCCTTTGATCATCTTGTTGGCCCTTCTCTGGACACTCTCCAGCCTCTCCACATCTTTTTTTGTATAGCGGGGACCAAAACTGAACACAGTATTCCAGGTGTGGCCTGAGAAGTGCTGAGTAGAGTGAAGTAATGACTCCCTTATCTCTGCTCGTGATGCCCTTGTTGATGCAGCTCACCATTCCATTGGCTTTCATTGCCACAGCAGCACACTTCTCACTCACATCAAGCTTGTTGTCCACCAGAACCCCTAGGCCCCTTTCCACAGAGCTTCTCTACAGCCAGGCACATCGCAGTCTGTGCTGCATTCTTGATTATGTTTTCCCAGATGTAAGACCTTGCACTTGTCCTTGTTGAATTTCATAAGGTCTTGTTAGCCCATTCTTCCAGCCTGTCCAGGTCTTCCTTCAGGGTGTCTCTCATTCCCAAAGTATCCACTTCCCCACTCAGTTTGATATCAGTTTGGTGTTGCTTAATCCGTTACAAAATGATTTTAACGTATATCAAATAATTAGCAAAAATATTACTAGTGAGGGAGGAAATTCTATTGAATGTCAGTTCATGTGTACATGTACATATACATGTACAAATGTTCTGGATTTCCTCTTGGTCTGACATACTTTGGAAAACTACCAGAATGCTATTGAATTTTACAGAGAACCTCAAATTGTCTAAGGCTTGAAAAATGGGTGGGTTGTGCTAAAGATACGTGCAGAAAAGTGATAAATTTGCATAACTGGCTTGTTTGCATATTTCCGAGGAGGACAATACATATACAATTTAGGAATAATGCAAAAGTACTTTCTTGTGCACTTTGTAATGTGCTCACACTACCTGCTCCACTTCCAGTCAAATGTCCATATGGATATATTTGTTGTAGGATCATTTGAATGTTTACTGAAATAGATTCTTTTCTTCTTCCTTTCTTTAATCAAAAGAGATTATTTTGATAGTACCAGGATCCATGCTAAAGCCTGAAGAATGAGAAATCTTTCTCTGCTTGCTGATGGCTAAAGTGAAAATTACACAAGGAAAGCTTGTTGCTCAGAGAGTTATTCTATCTTTCTTCCAGACTGCTGGATTGCATGTACCCCGGGTTGGCTAAGGAAAAGACTGAAGAGATGTACTTCATGTCCTCTCTGCATTTGAAATAGAATTTGTCCGGTGTGTTACTATTTGAAGAGATATATATTGAACAGATACTCCTCTCCTTTTCACAAAAATAGTAAAAAATTCAATATTCGTTAACACATGGCACATCAGCTCCAACTAATGTTATATTCAGCTGGCTGCTTGTCTCTTAATTATGATTACTGTTCAGCACATTGCCTTAACAGTTCCTTGAGCCATCGGATATGCGATGCAGCCCTTCTTGTAGCATCTGCCCATGTCACACAGAACTCTATCTCCTTCTGTACTCCTACCTTTTAAAGGATAATGGGACAGCAATAAGCAAAAAGGACCGGTGGAACACTTTCTGCCTAGCAGTGAGCCTCTTCCTGACCTAATGTTTATAGATTTGTTTGCGTCCTTGTCCTTCCTGATGCTCTGCCCACGGTAGGCTGCATATGGCGCAGATGTTTCTGTCGTGCTATTACATGGCTATTTTCAACCTGTTTCTCAGAACAGATAGATGTTCTCATGTGTGTTCTCCCTCCTTTCTCTGCTGACACACTCTCTGTACAAACAGCAGCATGCATTTCTGCAGTCCCAGTTTGTGGAAAGAATAAAAATCAATACCAGTGACAGTATTTTCCTTTCCAGGCTTCACTGTAATAGGGCACATGAGCCAGGTCTTCTTTCAGTCTTCCTCTCACCACTAGAAAGGTGTTTCAGCTCTTGATTTGTCTGTTTTTAACCCATTTTCTTCATTGCACAGGACAGTATTTGGAAATGCTGTGTGTTTTGTATTACAGAAAGCTATCTCCTTCAATGTGACGTCTAGTGGTTGTTCCTTCTTTTTAACTGCACACGGCAGTGTAAATTCAACAGTATGTATTCTGGGATTTACTCTAAAGGGAGAAGCAGCACACTAATAAAATCTCATCTCCTACCATCTGTCTCCCGCATATTTCTTTACAGTCCAAGTGCATTATATTTGAGCCCAAATGCTTCAGTGTTGGCAGAAGTGGCCAGTTATGGTAAGAATTCCCCCATGAGTCTAAATACATAAAGAAGGTAACATACGGACAAAATACCCTAGGGGTGGTAAGGGCTGGAGTTTCATTCCAAATGTGCTGGAAGTCTCTAAGACTCCTGAACAATGGCATTGCTGGTTAATAGCAGCAGTGCTGTATTTTGCACATCACATTAGTCCTGTAGCCCTGCAGCTAAGAACAAGTGGGAAAAATAAGAGCAAGTGGAGAAAATGTAAGTAAGGAAGGAAAAGTAAACTGAACCTCAGAGTGGATTAGGTTCCAGATCCTCCTGAGAAAAATTAATTAGGAGTGGACATGGAGAAATTGATTTTCTTTCAGTGAAGAAGGATGGAGGACATTCACTTTCAAATCAGGCTTGTTGTTCCTGAAATGGTGACAGTGAGCAATGTATCACTTAGAAATGACACGACTGTACCTTCCATCTTGCTTGTTTGTTTGGAAGGTATTGCTTTCCTCTGTTGGGATATGTTGCTTTCTAACATATAAAGAGCTTTAGAAATTCGATTGGTCAGTCTTTGGTCATGTCAAGTCTTACGATGTAGGAACATTCAACCATATCATGTAGCTGTGAGAAATGAGTTAAATTAGAAATTCCACACAATGTATATAAATTACTGAAGTAATTAACATTTTCATTATTTGGGTGGTTTTTCTTCCTCTAGGAATAAAAATTCTGCTCCTAGTATCAAAAGCTGATCTAGTATCAACCAAGCTGATCGTTGGTGTAAACAAATGAAGTACAACAGACAAACAGTGGATCTTTTAGTGACAAATTGCGAATTTGGTCCTATAATGAGAAAATACACTGGAAAAAAAGTTTGTAACACTGCTAACACAGATGAGGCATTAGTTTGCCTAGAAACATGCATCAAATCAATTTATAGTATAAACAAGATAAGAAACTATAGGGAAGTCATAAGGGGGAGGACTGGTGTGCTCTCTTTCAGATAACTAAAAGGGATAAATGTTACTGTAGTCTGATGCTTTCCTTAGCTGATGCACAAAAAGATCAGTCATCTACCCCAGGGGTGATTCAGACATTCATTTGTCTTCTTGATGAGAAGAGGAACTGACCTGCTTTGACTGTTAGGTATCTAAAGTGAGATGGAATAAATCACGTCTATAATTTTATTTTTCTTTTTGGTAGTTCAGTAGAGTGACAGACTTGACCAACTAGGCCAAAAATTCAAAAATCATCAAACCAGATGTGATTCATCTCTTTCCACTTAAGCTTTCTAAAAGTCTAGCAGCTAAGCTTGTCTCCTAGACAGTCAGAGGAAGAAAAGAAGTTTGTCCAGAGGGCAAGGCAGTCTATTTTGATGTTAGGTGACATGAGTTACAGGAATATGTGAATTACAGGGGTAGGCTCTTAACTGAGAAGTCTAATCCTGAGATGCCCAAAAATAGCTGAAATGAATCTTACTCTGTGTGATTTCATTAATTATCGGTAGCTGCGGAGGTGATTTCTGTGGTGGTCAAATGACATGGCAAGACACTTGAGTCTATTTGAGAACCAGCAGGAGCTCACTGAGAATATATAAATAGACTACACAGACATACTGAAGTTCTTATGAGCAGAGACCTACTGTAACGATTATTTTCCAGGGACTTGCTGATTTAGGGGATTTTGACAGCAGGTGCCCCTGCCCAATTGGAAATGAACAAGAGGAAAAGAGTATTCTGCTAACTGGAGATTAAAGGAAGATTTTTCACCTACTCTTTTTTTTCTCTTTTAGAATCATAGAATGGTTAGAGTTGGAAGGGACCTTAGAGATCATCAAGTTCCAACCCCCCTGCCATGGGCAGGGACACCTCTCCCTAGAGCAGGTTGCTCAAAGCCCCATCCAACCTGGCCTTAAACACTTCCAGGGATGGGGCATCAACAACTTCCCTGGGCAACCTGTTCCAGTGCCTCAACACCCTCACAGAAAAGAACTTCTTCCTAATATCAAATCTAAATGTTCCCTCTTCCAATTTAAAACCATTACCCCTTGTCTTGTCACTAGACTTCCTGACAAAGAGTCCCTCCCCAGCTCTTCTGTAGGCTCCCTTCAGATACTGGAAGGCTGCTCTAAGGTCTCCCCGGAGCCTTCTCTTCTCCGGGCTGAACAGTCCCAGCTCTCTCAGCCTGTCCTCATAGGAGAGGTGCTCCATCCCTCTTCTTTTGCAAGAAGCTGGTGTTCCTTGTAGAGTATTTGGATGCTGCTCCCTTGAGTCTGGGAAAGCTGAATCCTAGTGAAAAAAAAAGCTTTGAGGCAGTTCGTGGAGGCGTTTTAGCAGAGTGATTGTTGTGTTAGCACTAGTATGCTAAATCCTTGAAAAGAGGAGGAAACAGTACAGGGGGACCTGAGAAATATTGTCTTAGCATTACCCCTGGCCACATTCAGGGGTATTTCATTCATGGCCATAGCTGAATCCTTGTGTTTTGTGTGTCTAGATCAGTAAAGTATAGACATTTCTTCTACGTGCATTTTAAATTCTGCATGTAGTCTTGGAAGTGTTTATGGGTTTCTCCTGTCCATATTTAGGAGTCCAGTGTCATTTGAGATGACCTGGACTATGCTGTGCATTAACACAGGTCTGGCAGGCATCACACAAGACTTATGGGAAACCTTCTGCCCTCATGGTGCGGCAAATGGAAATTGTATTTAGCACTAGAGCATCTCGTGTGACTCTGGGTACCAATCTGTGAGCAACTGAATTGACCTCCTAGCAACTAAATAAGTTTCTAATGTTCTGCACTAACTCAATAGCTATTATTTCCATTCAAGAATAGCATCTGCAAGCAATTGAGGTTCTTATTGTGGTAGAAGGTCTATAAATTGATGCAACCTCCTTTTGTACAAGTAGAAATACTGTTCTGTTGGAGGGTGCTAATAGCTTCCTCCTGGTGGGTCTCAGATCCACAATCACAGACATTGCTAAAAGCTGTCGGTGTGTCAAGTATTCTGTTTCAGATGTAACCCAAGTTCTATACAGCCCCTTTAAACAGTAAAACCCAGCTGAGGGCAACAAGAGTAACCACCTGGAGCAATAAACTCTGCCAGACAGCGTGGTAGCCAAAGCTAAGTTAGGTTCACAATGTGCAGGCTATTCTTGTTTTTTACCAAAGATATACCAAGGATTTACAAGCATAGATGAAGATAACGGATCCATATACATTTTAGATGGGAAACTCAGGAGAGGGAGGTGAAAGCTGAACTTTGTGCCTATGTCTTCATGGTCTATGACTAGAACTGAGGTGACCACACTTTTTTACCCTATAGACTTCTATCTACCCTAGGATTGAGCCACCCTCATGCAACGCTGGACTTGAACTGGAAGACCTGCCTGGTCACAGGGCTTGTTAATTCAACTAGAGGTCTATAATAACTGCTCAGTTTATTATTTCTTGTTTTGAGTTGGAAAATCAGTTTTGCTTAGTATACTTTGGCATTCCCATGCAAGGAAAAGTCTAGCTATTGCTTGACTCTTCTGTCTTTCCTCTGGATCCTTTGCGGAAAAGCAAAACAATGCAGTGTCTTATATGATTCTTTATTGTCTTTGCTGAGATAGAACTGCAAAAGAGACCAGTGTAAATGGGAGGATTTAAGGATTCCTCATCCTGAAAAATGTTACCACAAAATGATTTGACAATCAATTTTCTGATCAAAGAATGTCATTTTTTTTTTTTTTTTGCATAGGATTTACCAAACACAGATCTATGCACATTTGCAGTAAGCAGAGGGCTTCTGCTATTCATTGAGCCAACTACACGCCTACTAAACTGATGATATTGCAGACATTGTAAATCTGACACGTTCTAAAGACGTCAGATTTACTGAATTTTAGGAGCAGAACACCTTGCATCAGAGGCCAAAGGCTCCTTATCTGCGTATGTTCTCCAAATTCACAGTGTGCATGCACAAGACAGGCTGTGAATTCTGCACATTCCTGAAGCTGGTGCTCCAAGCAAGATGCCAGATGTCAGGAAATCCTGGAGAAAATTTAGTCCAAGTTCCTTGAATTCCAGCCATACAAAATTTAGAAGCTGAAAAAGGAAAGAGGAAGTGTCTGCTAATATTACCTTGACTCCCAGAACTAGATTTTTCATAATCTGTTGTTCATTTGCATGAGGTTACACCCTGTTCTACTTCAGCTTTATTGCAAGAGAAACAATTCAGATGCCACAGATGTGACCACATAAGTTCAGTTACAATAATTATGAGCTGGGAACTTTGCCCCACACAAACACAATGTAATTTTCCTATTCATCTGTCTAGGGACTATATTAATCTGATTATAAATTGTTAGATATTTTGAAATACTAGCAGAAAATGTACCTCTCAGAAGTTAGAAAATGCACATTAGAGTATATTAATGGAAAGATAACTTGCATTGCTTGAACTATATGCTCCTTTTTTTTCCATCTGCCAAAAGTACAGCACAAGTCCCACTCATTTAATATACTGGGCCAACCCAGAGTGGCTTCTTAAAATCTTATTTTTAGTTAATCACCCACAGCATCAGATGTACCCATAGGATTTGTGTTCCCCTTCTGGAGCCTGCTCCAGACGAGAGCTGCTTGCATGCTGCTGCCTCCTCCACCATCACAGTTCCTTCTGATGCTTTTTCTGTCTCTGCTATTTTCATGGTGCCATATCTTTCACCGCTGTGCTTGAGGCACAGAGACAGCAACACAACGCATAGTGAAAGCAGTAACAGCAGAAGCAGAAATAGCGATGGCAATAGCTGCTGTGGTGGCAGCAGGAATAGCCTCACTGACAGCAGCTGAAAAAGAAAAGCTGTTTTCTGAACCTACAAGTGAGATTAAATGTTTGCCTGCTTGATTTATAACTGACACAATCTATGGATGCCAGACCACTTATGTTTTGGAATGCGCTGAAGATGTTTGGGGGCAAACGTCTACTGAGTGTAGCATGATTAAAAACTCAGGGGTTTTTGAACACTTTCTGGCATTGGTTTTATGAATGTTAGGTATGTGTTTGCATATTGGTCTATGGAAACAGCCTAATAATATGTGCCAGCTTCAGACAGCAACTTGGTCTTAGCAGGTAGCAAAAGTGCTTTACAATTATTTTCCACATACATGGTTTCTGAAAACCAAACAACTCCATGCTTTTAGTCATATGTTATGTAGCAGGCACAGAGAAAACTCACATGGTTCAATTCTGCAAGCTGCTGAGTGCTCTCAGCTGTATTAGGTGTCAAAACAGCCTAGTATTTTACAGATTTATGTTCCAGAAATGTAGATCAACATGCAAATAGGCATATAATGGGTAACAAATATTCATCTCCTGAAGTCCCTCCTGTCTGTATGAGTGACTCTTGTCTTCCCATATCTCATCTTTTTGAAGGCTGGCCCCAGTGGTGCTTTCTGAGGTGTCCAGTCTTGCATCCTTGACTTCCACTGACATTAATGAGGGTTACAGATGTATGCTGAAGGGAGAACAGCCTTTCAAATGTCAGAGAGCATGCTGCTGTTCAACGCTGCCTTTAACCTTAGCAGTACACAGCAAAGTGCTGTCAAGTAATGGGATAATTCCAGGTGATTCCCATGATAGAAACTCTTTGGGCTTTTGCAAGGACTGCACATATGACTGCCAGACTTCGGAACATTCAGTCTTCAGGGTCAGCAGTATATGCTCACACCACAGAGGAAAACAAGGTTCTTTCATATGGTAAAAACAGATTCTACTTTCCATCTTTCTGTTCCACTGGGAGAACTGGCATCCTGAATTCCTCTCCAGTGCAGCCTTTGAGCAAATCTCATCCAATACTTTGTTCATTGTTAAATGGCGGTGCAGCCCTGAAAGAAATCAGAGTCCCATCAGTTAGAGTTGTGGAGAAAGTATAACATTGCTTTACACAACACTTTCATAGAGAAGTCGGTTTACTTCTCTAAGGCCAAACCGTATTGTAGACAGTGAAGGTCATATTAAGCACATAAAATTTTAGATCTCTACAGCTTAGATATTTACATCTGAGATAATAATCTAGTTTCTCTTTCTTGTCACTTGGAAGAAACAAGCACTGCTTTGGTACAATTCATCTCATCTCAAGGTAAATCTCTAAAATAGCCCAGATGAATCATGCTGTAGAAATGCTAATTTCTCTCCACTGGCTATAAAATGAACCCAGCTCATATAAGAGTTGAGGTGGTTTCTATCCGTTCCCTGAAATGGTTTTAGGACTACAGGGAATAAGCGTTTTATCTCAGTGGAATGCTGCAGCACAACGAGCTCCTGTAATTTATGGAGTATGAGTAGGAGTAGTTAGAAGAGGGATATGCTCAGAGATGTGTGTAGTACAAATATTACTGGGACTGGAGTATAGTTCTATTTTCATACTCTGAAGGAAAGGCCTCAATATGTTGCTGAAATATATTTGCCTTGGGCTACTTGAGATGTATTAGGATATCCCAGACATCCCCACACAGCTGATACGGGATGATGGTAGTCTCTTAAGATACCATAGAATACCTTAAGTGGCAATAAATGTCTACGAATATGAACTACTAATTCGAGACCCTACTCGATACTGTCAGTAATCGAAGGATTGATTCATCTCGCCTGTTTTCAGTTGACTGACATTTTCTATGACTGACCTTATTGACAAAATTGTTGTTAATTGTAAAGGGAGTTTAAATGTGCATGTGAAATACATGTGCACAAGACATCTGTGATCTCATGGAAAGTTTCCTTTGCCTAAACATTAGTGTCTATTGCCATTTGGGATTGTAGAATTACAGAATGATGTGGGTTGGAAGGGACCTTGGGAGATCATCTAGTCCAACTTCCCTGCCAAAGCAGGTTCACCTAGAACAAGTTGTACAGAAACACCCAGATAAGTTTGAATATCTCAAGAGAAGGAGATTCCACAACCTCTCTGGACAGCCTGTTCCAGTGCTCTGCCACCCTTAAAGTAAATACATTTTTTCATATATTGAGACAGATGCTCTAGGATAACCTACTTGGACTCTAATTTCCAGTCAGAAGGGCTGTGTGTCTTTTGGAGGTCCTCTGCCTGCACTCTTTTATGTCTTAGACGCCTGTGAATATTACAAATAGTGCTAGATATTTAGAAAAATGCACCAAGTCATGTGTTTTCAGTTGGAGCTGAATCCTGCCCTAAGTGTCTGCTATTTTAAAAGGATTGTTGAAAAATTTCAGAGATATCAGAAGCATAGAACTGTTCATTTTTGAATTAGAGAGAATTCAAAATAAAATGTTTCTTCAGTATATTTACCAGAATGATGACCAAAGATAGATGTGACTACAGACTAGAAATATTTTCAATAGATAGGAAGTATCATGTACTTGAAAAACAGAAGATGAATGAACAAGTGAAAGTAAAGAATTGATAATTGCAGTTTATATATTAGGTGGTAAGCATCTTTTGATTAACTAATAGAAAAAATTACCAAGGGATTTGATGAAGTCTATGTTCCTTGGGGTCTTCAAATGAAGAGTCTTCAAATTAAACTTTCCTGAAGTTATGATTTGCTGAAATCAAGTCCTTGAGCTCAGTAATAGGGTAACGGGAGGAAGTTAGATGGCGTGTGGTAGACTGGAGATTAGACTAGATGGCCTGTTGATCTCTTCTGACACTAGACATCAAAATTTATGTTAAAATAAAAACAGAGTGAGACTTGAATTCAGCTGTCCTTAGTGGTCCTTTTTTTTTTTTTTTNTTTTTTTTTTTTTTTACCAGAAAAACCTAAATAAGATTGACTTGAATAATCTCTATTTCACTTGCCTACTCCCTCTTTCTGCTACTTATCTATGAAGAAATTGCAAAATTATCGAAGGTATGTGTTTGCATTTATTTGTATACCCCACAGTCACATCTGTATTTGTTGTTAATTTTCTTTAAACCTTTCTTGGTGCCTTCTGTACCTTTTTCTCTATTTATTCACCTGTTGCACATTATCCAACTCCCAGACTTCAGACTCTCTGGATAGATAATGCCTTCATGATAGTTCTTTATGTCTAATACAGTGAGGCATTGATTTGCTTTTTTTTAACTGAACTTTCTTTCATTAATAATAGTAATTCAATTCTTTTCTTTCAAACAAAGTAATTCTTTAGCAAATTGGAGAGTGAGGATGAAGATTATTCACAAACAATTGATTGATGATGAAATCCTCTCTGTGTCAGTCAGCTGTGGTAATGAGTGTAGAAAAAGAACCTCCATTGGCAGATGAAATATGCAGCTTTGTCTCTGTTCCAAGACTGTTAATTTCTTATTCAGTGATGCTAGTATAAAATTATGTTACATCTCCCTAAAATGTTTATCTTGCTCCCAAGACTTTATATTTGCGTGCCTCAGAGTATACTTATCACCACAGCAGCATATGAAACTGCAAGGTCCTCATTATCTGAGATATTGAGGGTGAGTTTATATTGCCTTTTTGGTACCTTTGCATATTCTCATATGAGTTCGAGTCCCCACTGCCCACTTTACTATGTGCACTGAAGTGTAGCAGTTGGTTTCTTTGTCAGAGGAACTCAAATATGAGTCTAGGAGTTGCCACTGAAGAAGTTAGGAACCTAGCTAGTAAATTCTATGGTCTTAAAGCTCCTACAGGTACCCTCAGGTGCCAAGAGAGGTTTTCAGAAGCATCCAGGTTCTGGATCCAGTGAAAGAAGTGTAGAACATGAAATCTGCTCTCTAGGGACAGAATGATCAATTTCCTCATTTATCTTTTACACACCTCTCTGTAGTATCTGAGCACTCTGAAAATGTTAACTACTCTGCTTGATGTTCCTAAGGGGGAAGAGATGGTGCTATTCTTACTCTACTGGCAGTAAGATGCATCATTAAACAAGTTTGTGAAAGTCATTAAAAAGCTCTGATTATTTTCTTTTCAAGCACTTTTTGATGTTACTTAAACAAACTGAATTGTGGTATTCCTAACTTTTGAGTGATAGATTCTGCAATGGCACTTTGTCACCTTCCTGAGGGGATGAAGGGGATAAAATTTCCTTTTGAATTCTGTCTCAGCAACACTGAAACCTCTCTTCCCCATACCTATCCCATTTTCTTAGTCTCACTGCCTGGCCAGTTCACTTTTTCCCCCTCTCAACTCCTCTTTCAATCTCTCATCTTTTGTTTACTTTTACATCACACTCTCCACTCTTGAATACTATCTCTACTGTTGCTATATCTGTCTCCCTCTTACTAAGACTGAATCCTCTAATTATACTGTCCTCAGACTAGTTCTTTGTCTCAGTCTACTCTCTTTGCTTTATTCTTTTACAGTAGTCTAGATGCTGTCCTTTGTGTTTTCTAGTTTGTACAGCTGAAGAATCATTGAAGACTCATAAGAGACAATAACCCTGCTGCCATTTCCTCTGGCTGACTTTAGAGGGAAAATTGCCATAATTTCAGTGAATTCCCTCTGCCCGCCCTCTTCAGTGTGCTGAGAGCCATCAAAGTTATTCTTGGGAAGCTTCAGTAAGTCTGGAATGAGCATGCATTTTTTTTTTTTGCCCAAGCTGACTGTTGACTTGTGGTTTTCTATTGTGGTAGAAGATGTAGGTCTAATATCACGGTCACTGCAAAAAGAGTAGATGCTGGATGGAAAACACTAGACTACCAGCGTGTTAAAAAACAAAATAAAAGTCACAAGCATTTTTCACACATAAACAGAATAACATATCTGCTCTTACTCTTGGCTTAAAATTTCTGTAGGAGCTAACATGCATGCATTTCACTTCAACTTGTCAAATTTTGGTAAAGTTTTCAACCACTGTAAACAGCATCTTTAGACAGAAAGTGCTGAGAATCCTTGTTAATATACAGTTCTGTTTATAATTTGGTGTGTACAGAAAATCTACATGATTAGAACCTAAATTTGTAAGCTCTTTGGAAACTGCAACCATTACCTCTATCTAGCATAATGGAAAATATCCTGACTGAAATCTTTTCACAGATATTTAAAAAATAATATAACTCCCTCCACACCCCTCCAAACTTGTGAGGATGAATAGTATAAACTGAAAAATATCTGAAAACGGTAGAATAAGGAAACACTGCATGTCCCTGCCCACTTTGCATCAGATGAGGATTAAAATGACTCGTTCTGGTTACAATACAGCGAAATTAATAAAACATTTTCTCTCTGCTCCAGACTTAGCTGCTAAGCTGTGCTGTGCAAAATGGATTGTTACAAGTATGTTTTTGAATCCTCAGTAGCAATGGATTTTTTTTCAATGGAAACTGTGACATACCTATAGCAGCAATTGTAAGCACTTGTATACTTGTTTGCTGCAAACATCACCATCTTCTTTGTGTTAGATTTATTAGCTGAATAGACAACACAGATATCTAGAAAATTTTCCTGCTTGTCCACACAGTTAGGTAGTAAGCAGACTGCTGCCTCACACACTTGATATGGGTTCTATGTAGTCACTTATTTTATTCTTAAGGTAAGCTGGAAGTGAGAAGATATCCTTCCCTACAGATACAAAACATATTTGCATTCCATCTGACATATGACAACCAAATCTAAATTATATAAAAACCACCTATATACTGATACCAAAGATTCCGTATGCAGTTGTATTGCATATTTTTTGCACACATCAAGTTTAACCCTGAATCTTTCAGTTCCTGGGTACAAAGTGAGCATGGGCTAATGGCCACCTGACAGTCTTCTCCCTAGTTCAAGGGCAATTGACACCAAGTCTCAACCTCTTTACATACATATCTTTCAAATATGCATAGGTCTTTGAAATAAAGTGTATGAAAATGTCGTCAGGAGCCACTGTGAAGTCAGTGTTTTCAACTCTGCACTTGGCATCTTGAAACTTGGGAGCTCGGTTTGAGAGCAAAGCACTGACATGCAAATAATCACATGTGGTTTCTAAACGTGATGTACTAAGCTCCCTTTGTAGCCAGTACCTCTGAATCTTACACCTGGAGATGTTAGCTACAAAAAAGGTGCCAAGGGAGAGCTAAGTCTCTCTAGAAGGCAGCTGATGGTCAGGGCACCAAAAAAAGTTTCCAAAAAGACAGTAAGTGCCTACATTAGATCATGAAATCACAGAATACCTCAGGTTGGAACGGACCCATAAGGATCGTTGAGTCCAGTTCCCTCAGCCTTGTCCTTTCCAAGCTGAACAAGCCAAGGGACCTCAGCTGCTCCTTAAGTCTTGCCCTTGAGGCCTTTCATCATCTTGGTCACTTTCCTCTGGACACACTCTAATAGTTTGATGTGTATCTTATAATGAGATACCCAAAACTGCACACAGTGCTCAAGGTGGGGGCACACCAGTGCTGTGTAGAATGGGAAGATGGCTTAAGACAGTTCAACCAAGTTGAATTGAGACAGTTGAATCAACATTTTGTCAATACAGTGGATAGACCTTAAAAAGACATCTATTTTGCCCTAAATGAGGAAAAGTGAATTTAATTTAGCTGCCTGCACATAGGCAACTACAGCCATTTTCAATGTCCAATGACATCTCTAGCTGTCTCCAAGAAGGTATGTGCTTCCTGTAGACTATGCAGGATGTCTGCCAGCCTTATCTGGATTTTCAGATATCTGAGAGCATCTGAAATATGGTTAGATGATCCTGCCAAATATTTCAAATAGAAATATAGTACAGACAAAGTGCATTCAGTTATGTCTTGATATATTGTCCTCTTTGTACTTTAAGCACTAGCATGACACTCACCATTGACTGGTTACCAAAAGAAGGTTTTAATTCAAAGTGTCACTTATAAGTATTCTAAATATTCTGGTATGATGTTCAAGGTTGTCATGGTTATACAAAGAGTAGCCCATAAAGAAATGGTCTGAGTCCCATACTGTATTTTCAAAAATATAAATGTTATCAGAGAAGGCACTTCATCTAGAGAACTTCAGGATGTGTCTGGCTCAATAGTTTTCATCAATGTTTCTGCACTAGCCACAGTAGTGACGTCTGTAACATTTTAGTCTTCAGC
Organism: Thinocorus orbignyianus; assembly: GCA_013400375.1. Classification (NCBI taxonomy): domain Eukaryota; kingdom Metazoa; phylum Chordata; class Aves; order Ciconiiformes; family Thinocoridae; genus Thinocorus; species Thinocorus orbignyianus. The sequence goes on from VXBW01007089.1 coordinate 1,611,251, forward strand.
TCTTAGGCAGAGAATGCTGTCACAAGTGAGATGAGGGAAAGAGTCACAGCATCAGACCAGTGGTTCCCAAGAGATATTGTGGAAAGAATAACCAACAGACTTCTCTTCACCCTTCAGCAACCCCTGTATCACCCTTGGATATGCTGGGGACATGAGCAATACCACGGAAAGATTTATTGTGTCTGTACAGCTTTTACTTGACTTTTTACTTGCTGTATAAACTGCTTCTTCCTTCCTACCACTATTCCTTGGCTTTCCTACCCACTTCATTCAGCTTTGTAGCATCTCACACTGCAAACACAGAACAAGGAAGAAATATGGACTACCACACTCACAGAGCCTTCAGAAAGCTTAAGGGATGACACACAGCATTCACATTCACAGCAGTAAGGCAGAGAAAATGTGAGGAAAGTGTTTACACTCAGTGAGAGCTTCCTGAAATAGTTTTGTCCAGAGCTGATAGAGAAGGGGCCACAGATGAGCATCCCTGTTATCCCTGTGGCTACTGCAGGAACAGCTATTTGCATGCTCACCTCCAGGATGGGCAAACACATCACACTCAGTGCCCAAACCTTGCAGGGTCCCCAGTGGAACACTTGTTTTGCAGAACAACAGGTTTGTTGTTCCTGCAAGTTAAAATGTATTATAAATAATAAAACCTGCAAATATCCCCGTCACCTCTTTGCATATTTAGTTCAGACAGAATTACTGGAGTGTCTCATCAGATCAATTATAATTTCTCCTCCAAATGGCTTGATCTTGCAAACTTCTTTTACAAAGCCTTTTCCATTATGCCCGTCTCCAACAGCTGGCATCTCATTCTCCTGTTAACAGTCCCAATTAGGGTAATCACTTTAAAACTTTAGTAGAACAAGACACACTGAAAACAACTGCTTTATCTCTTCCAGTTATTTCTTCTTTTGGGAAAATACTTAAGCAATTCACCTCTGCCTGAGCATTTTCTCAAAGGAGAGTTCAGTTAAAAGAGGACAATCACAAATCAATATAATCCAGCTTCTTTGTTAGCCCATTCTTTTTAGTGCTCGCAAGAACAAGACATAACTGAATAATGTTAGCAGTGATTTTCATTATTATACTTCTCTTTAAAGCACCTGTTGGTGTTGAAGAAGGTCGTTCTACAAAACTAAAAAGAAGTCAACTACATCATGAAGAGTTTTGTCTTCTCTCTCTTGTCTCCAGTTTATATACTGTTGAGATAAATGTCAGGTATGGGATGTACGGCAAGAGGTGTTGGGTAACCTATTAAATGGCTTGATGCAAAAAAAAAGAAATACAAATAATTCTAAGCGTGTACTATATTCTGAAAATTCAAAACCTGAGCTGTGGGTGTATAAATGCCATTGTAGTGGCTTTTCCTTGAAGAATGCATGGTTGTTGAATATTTTGGAGAATTAGATGTGAACCTCTTAGAACAGTATTCATGCTGTGAGCAGCAACCACATCAGAGAAAAAATCTGATTAGAACATTTTCAACCTCCTCCATCATGAAAATATTAATCCAGAGAAGATGAGCCTGTGATTTCTAGATGATTTCAGAGTAGGCCAGAAAGTTCAGAAGTATAGACATCAGGAGGCACAGGCTTTAGGGGTTTTGTTTATCAAGACTGATTTTACACAATGTGACGGGACCATAAGACCTGGTTTATTCTTTACCCTTTAGCCCAAAGCATCATTGCTTTTTGCATGTTATCCAGACCTTGTGGCTTAGATCTGCTTACCATCACAAGCCTACAAAATAAGTGTGGAATTCATATGAAGACATCATCTATTCCAACCCTGTGCTCAGAAACCAGCTTTGCTGTACCTTAACCACCCCTGATATACCTCTGTGTAATCTGTTCCTGGAAACATCCACCTACAGAAAGGATTGAAATTAATATTGAAGCCAAACCCTCCCAGAACTTTGAAGGAATTCATTTTCAGACCCAGACACTCTTAAACAACCCTGTCTCAGATCCCACCGCTAAAAATCTCTTGCTAACAGGTTTGCAGTTTGCCAATCAGTCAGCAGATTGAAATTAGTATCAGAGGAGCAGCAGACAGAAGGAGGTCACACAGCTCTCCTCCCCTGCTCTGCCAGTTATAAGCACTAAAACTTTCTTGTTTGAGAACATTTAACAGGGTTTTAAGACACTGTTGCTGACAGACATAGCTGGTGTTTCACTCTTGTCGCGTCCGGGAGAGACGATGTGTCAGAAAAAATGGAATAGTAAGGGGAATTTTGTAAGTATTATGAGAAGTCACTGTCCTAATTTATGACTTATTTTGCCCCTGTGCTCATGTCAAACCCTCTCCTTCTGATAAAAACATGCACAAATTAGACATTATAAAGTCAAATGAGTCCTATAAATGCTGCTTTCTGACAAACATTCTGAACCGTGGCTGCATAGCCAATTACAAGGGTTTACTGAAAAAGTTCTCCAGGGGTTCACAAGTGTCATGGTAGCTATCCATGTGCTGTGTAAACTTTTCAGGTCCTATAGTGCACTGGAGATCCAAGAGTACCCATCAGCTATTGATCAATGGGCAGAGAAGAAGCCGTTAGTAGAAAGCCAATTATCTCTTTATATTTCATTTCAGATTTTGGTGAAAATGGGCAGAAAAGTCAGTAATAATAGATGGACTTTAAAAGAAGTGATGATTAAAGTCTCGGTGGTTCTGGCATTTGAAATTAACAAATTAAAACCATTTCTGTTCTTCTTTTGCTTTAGACTGCTCCTCGTCACAGAGACAGAGAAAGCTCCTTTCTACTGCAACGTGCAGTGGCACAGGCAGTGCTAAGTCAATCACAGGGTCTTCAATTACTGGAACCTGTCGAGTCTAGCCAACATCAACTGATGCTTGAAGACATCAGTTCTGTTATTTATATCACTGCTCACTAGACTTGTATAATTTCATTATGCTAAAGATGGGAATCATCTTATCCCTAAGTGCAGAGAGCAAAAGTACTAATGGCATTCATGAACAAGCTTCTCATTGTTGTGATTATAAATAATGTATATGTGCCTCTCAGGCCTGCCAGAGAGGTTATAATTAAAAAAGGGCCATTTTTACTTGGAATATTTAGTGGATTTTGTTCAGGTGATGATTCTTACTCACAAAACAGTCTTCTGAACAGGAGTACCTTGCTGACTCAATTCAAATGTTAGAACAGGATTATAGAAAGCCAAACAAATGAACAAACACGACTAGACCCAAAAATGTACTAGAAAAACAAGAGAATACAGTCAGAAGAGAATACGTAATTTGACATATCTGGACTGTCTTAGTCTTATGCCTTGATACATTGAAATAACCATGGGGAAAAAAAATCTGTTGAGCTAGCTAGCCTGTAAACTAATCCCTACAGATGTACAGTGCTCAGAAAGTCATCTGGGAACAGCCACACACAGACTGCTTTGTTCTAAATAAATCTGCACCTAGTCCAACTCCCAGTGGGAGAGTCCTACTGAGATCAAAGATCTATTGATCAGGCATCTCGGTGATAAATCTAAATTTCAGAAGTTGGGTTCTTGCCCATCCTGTGGAGTCTTTGAGAAATGAAATGGGGAAGAAACATACAGAAGCCTTGGTTATGCTCTCCATGAATTGTGTGAAAATGTTTATTTCCACAGTTTTTCAAAATAATGAAGAGTAACAGCATGGAAAATCAAAAAGCCAAAACCCAAATGAAAACAAACAATCCTCTCCAACCTCAAAACCTAGATAAAAATTCCTTTGCTTACACAGTGTACATTAAAAAACCTGCCCATGTTATTTTTTTCTTTTCAATAGAAGGACAAATATTTCCTTTAATGTCTTCTCTTAGGTCCTCCTTTTTGCCAGGTTTGACAGTATGAAACAATATCCACCAAAATGCTCATCCCCAGTAAACACTCTCATATATCCCAGCCTGAACTTAAAATGCTGCCAAACATCCCATACATACCGTCAGTGACCAACTACAAGTGCGAAAGTAGTCTTGGGATCTTTTCAAATCATTTGGTTCTGACCTAATTAGAAAAGACATGGTTTTCACTTCCACCCAGATAGCTGCTTTCCTGCTCACAGCCTGTGAACATTGTTTTCTCTACACTTTTTCATATGCTGGGTAAGGACGCAGGTGTTGACACTGCCATCCCATATTGCCTGAAGATTGCCTTCACCAAACATCCTCACACCGAGGGACAACAGCAATGTCCTAACATGAAAACAACCTCCCCTTTTAACACAGTATGGGATGCAGGATGGTTATGGAGGTTTATGAGCAAATCAGCAGACTCTGTCCTACAGAAGCATATATATATTATTATGTTACATTCTGTATTTCAGTGACTATTTCTACAGAGATAATTGCTCCTGTACATTACGAAAGAATTGTCTAACTTATAATGTACACAGTAGAATTTAAGTGAATTTCTAAACTCATCCAGTCTTAAAAAAAAATAACCATATAATACCATCTACAAGGGGAACTTCACTCCCTCACAGATGTTGTAAACACGGGAACTGTGAAGTGCAGAGATATTGAACCTGCAGCCCTGTGGTTAAGACAGACAGTACAATAAATATGTTTTTGTATGCCCTCCCTGCAGAAGAGGAAAAAATGGAGACACTGTAAAGAGTTCAAGTTACCAAAAAAAAAAAAAAAAGCACATAACAACACAAGTAATTTTTATTTTTTTACTCTGCTGGCTTTGAACAAGAAAGGTTATTACAAAGGAGATGATAGGCAGCAGCATCATTTCTAAAACCACATTATTGTTTTCCAGAGTTTCCACCTACAGACGTCTCCAGACCAGCTGCCAGTGCTCTGGGGTGAAAAAGAGCCAGAACATACATTTATTAGTGATATAATGAGTTACTATGGATGTGCTGAAAGGGACTTTCCAATTTATGGTAGGACCTTGGACATGTCATCTTTCAGCTCTCTGTGACTTGCTTTAATTACATGACAAAGGGATGAATGTGTGAAATTTATTGCATATGTTTTAAAGTGCCTTGAGATTGGTGAGTTGTAATAAATATCGCGTGAAGATTTAAAATAACTCTAAAAGGACGGTAATTATTTTATGCATAAGGATAAGAACTTTCACCACCACCACAATTTAGCCCCTCCTAAAACAACTCAACCCCAAAATTTTTCAGAAAGCACAACTCATTTTCAAATAAACTAGAAATATTCAACACTCCTTGAAAAGAAAGTCTGGGGTTTACTCAGTGTTTCAAAGAATTTGTCTCCACATGTGCTTGTCATCTCCCTTCAGAGAACCCATACAAGATATAATGGAAACAGTGTCGAGGGTGATGAAAATGCCAGAGCATCTGTCAGTGGATCACCTTATGACAGCAACTGATAAGCCTCCTAATGCTGAAGTGATGAATGTGCCCGAATGTGGACGCTATGCTTGTGCGAGACAGCTGAAAAACACAAATATGAACAACTAGACATGAGGACATGCCTCTGGGGAGACCCCACTAGTTTTTGTAGTACTTGACTGATTCTAGAAAGCAGCACATTTTTACCATAGAGAAAGATAAGTGTACTTATCAATACAGCACCGTGGCTCAGAAGAGGAGTAGTTGGGATGCAGGAAAGCATCAATCGTATCTAAGTATCAAATGTGACCTTTTGTATATGTTCTCCTTGCAAGTGATCTTTTATTTTCTCTACCTTCAAAGTTTTCATAATGCATTTGGAGTGCTTTATAATTGAGCAGTAATGTAAAAGCAAGCCGCAATAGGCTTATTCAAACACAAATTGCATATATTAAATGCTGATTATCAAAGTGCAAATAACTTCACTTCAAGAAAGGAAGTATTGGGCTCCTGATTGTAGTCACAAACAGAATACAGTATGCAGGAAGGGTATGATTTACAATGTGTGAAGGTGTAATGCAGACAAACATGCTTCCCTAGGAATCTGGAAAGGTATAGGGGAGGAAATCTGTTTTTGATATATAGCGAAAGAGGCTGTATATACTGCTGGGAAATACAAAATTATATTTCCCAAGCTGAGTAAATAACCCACAATATATTTGCTTTCTAAATGCTTTTTAAAGCTTTGGGAGAGCCTTGAACACTAATTTTGTGAAACTATTTTATGGGATATACACATTGAATCATGTATCAAAATTACTCAATGTATTTAATGACACTAAATATGATAAGGAAAGACCTATCAGCTGAATCCCCACAAGAATAAACATTAGTGTATTAGAAATGGATGCAGAAATCTATATTATAAATAGATATAAATAAATTCATTTGTATTTCTTTGAGCAAGATGTTAAAGAAGGGAGCAATCCATATTATTGACCTGACTTTAATAATTTTTGCTTCAGATTAGCTCAGTGAAACCACAAATCTCAGCAACCGTTCACAATAAGCATTCTAACTTTTGACTAAATATTCTGATCGATAACTTCTTATATACTAAACAAACAAACCCACCACCTGCAGTAGTCTGGTCTCAAAAGGTAACAGGCATTTTCTCAGTTTCTAATAAACGAATAAGACGGTATTGACTGCTTGGTCATTAACGTGTTTGAACAAACAAAGCTTATTCTTTGTTTACCGCTGCATCTTATTCCACACAAAAAGGACTACAGCCAGGAGAGGGGTAGAATTCTCTGGTGCCAGGAAATGAACAACGTTGAGGAGGAACCCATGCAGGCTTTTGTCCTCTCAGGTGGATGGAGCAGAAAACAGGGCTCCATTTTCAGTTAATTCGGGGCAATGCTAAGCCGAAAAGAAGAGTTAGCCTGAGACTGTGTCTGCAGTGGCAGGCGAACAGAATGGGTTTGGTCCAGGGTAAATCAAACTTTAAGGAGGTATTTGCATCATCAGTAGAGCCCCACTTCAGTTCCCCTTCCAGAGCACAAGCCACTTGTGTTTGCTGCTGCTGCAGGAGCAGCAGGAGAAACCAGAGGGCAGTTGTGGGAACAGCAAAGGTGCAGACCTTGCCTCCAGGTTTAGGGAAAGGGGACGCTGTAGAGGGAAGAAGGATAAAACTTATCTGTGATGTTGGAGGGCCAGGACAATATCTGATACAACAGTGTCCTCTGTTCTCAGTTTGTGCCAAAGGTCATCCAACTGCCAGTAAAACACTCCCACCATGTTAGTACACAGATCCTGGCAGAGATCCTGATCTTCACTTAGCACTGACTCAGCTGGGCTTGTTCCCTACAGACTGTCTGTCAGATCACCTTCATGGACCTAGGCGAGAACTTCCTTTCCCTAAATTTAGTTTTAACAATATGTACCCATGAATGAATGATGCCTCAGGACCTAGCACAGGCCGTGTGAGCTATGTGTTTTTTCTCCACACACCTAAACGAGAGATCAGGTTGGAAACACCCACTGTGTCACAGAATCACAGAATCACGGAATTTTCATGGCTGGAAGGGAACTCTGACATCAGTGAGTCCAACTATACACACACACACACAAAACAACCCAAACCAAACAAACCACCAACCCCAAAACAAACAAACAAACAAGCAAAACCAAGACACCACAAAAACCCAAACCCCGCAAAACAAATCAACCAACCCACCAATCTCAGCTGCTAGAGCATGCCCTGAAGAGCCACATCTACACATTTCTTAAACACCTCCAGAGACGGTGACTCCACCACCTCCCTGGGCAGACCATTCCAGTGCCTGACCATCCTCTCAGTGAAGTAATTTTTCCTAATACAGAATCTAAACCTCCCCTGCTGCTACTTCAGACCATTTCCTGTGGTCCTGTCATTATTTGCTTGGGAGAAGAGGCCATCACCTACCTTTCTACAGCCTCCTTTCAGGTAGCTGTAGAGATGAGATCTCCCCTCAGCCTTCTCTTCTCCAAACTAAACATGCCCAGTTCCCTCAGCCTCTCCTTGTATGACTTGCTCTCCAGACCCTTCACCAGCTTGGTGGCTCTCCTCTGGACACATTCCAGCACTTCAATGACCTTCTTGTAGCGAGGGCCCAGAACTGAACACAGCACTTGAGGTGAGGTCTCACCAGCATCTTTAGGGGGAGCAGGTATCAGGATAGTACTAGCTTGTGAATTAGCTCAGCAACGTCAGCAAGGGGTCTATCCAAACTTTACCATTAGCATACCAGAAACAGAACTACCCGAACAGGACCAACGTGATCTCTCTCTGTGCGTAGACCTGGGGACTTATTTTGCACAAGTCTGGTCCTGAGAGAAGACAGGGAGCACAAGTGGGCATTGTTTTGCCCCATCCGGTTTGGGGCTACAGTTTTTGCTTGCTGTGCACCACATGTGCCCACTTGTAGAGCTCAGAAAGCTCCAAGAGTGAAAAACCACTGTGGAGAAACTGAAAGTGAGATAACAAGGGAACATTTTGGAAAAAAAAAAAATAAATTAAAAAATAGATCACAAGTTTGGCCACCATTGTCCCCTTCTCCAGGCCCAGCACAACCCCTAATCTCTTCAGTGCTTCCCAAGCCATTCTCTGCACTCAGGAAAACAAGTGTCTCATCTGCTTGAACCAGATTTTTCACTTTCTTGATATCAGCTGCTCAGTCTCTGCTCTCATATGCACTGAAGGCAATTAATCAAAAGTAAAACTTTAAAAATCACTGCCCCGTTTTTGCTCATTACTAAAAAAAAAAAGTCTCTGACTGAGAATAACTATGGACAATTTCAGCTTGAAAAGTAACCCTCTCACAAAGTTATAAGCCAATTCTGAATGTGACCTTTCAAATGGAAAGTTATACAGTTTTAACCAGGTTTCATGCTGGGTCCCTAGAATATTTCAAAGACATTTCTTTCAGTCTAGCCCGTTTTTCCATGAGTCTCTGCTATGGTAAGTTTGGCTTCATATTTCTTTGATCCGTGAGGCAAATACTTTACATAGTTTAAAAATAGATCCATGCAGCTTTAGCTATACTCTTTAGCACTGAGAGGAAAGTGAGTTAATAACCAATGTAACAGTCTAACAGTAGTGTACTCCTTGTGATGCTCTCCTTGGAACAAATTCATTCCTGCTGTAACTCCACTGACATTAACAGAGCTACCAGCTGAGATGAATTTGCCACATTTTTGTAAAGTACTTCAGAATTTGATGTCATAATTCTCAAAAGACGCCCTAGGAAAGCTGCCTCTCTGCCTTTCTCGGTGTGTGTTCATGCACATGCTAGTTTTCCCAGCTTCTTGTGTTCCCTACATTTCTTTTGACACCATCTCCCCACACTTTGAGACTCTCCTGTTGAGCAGATATGATGCACCCCACACGCTTTGAAAATAACCATGTTGAACTAATTATAACTCTGTTCTTATTTCTCATACATGAAGGTGAATTCAACAGCAGAAACTGAAGAATGAAACCTGTTTTAGTGGATCTCATGAAAAGTGGTCTATTTTCAGAATGGCTGCATGTCCCATTGCTCAAAAAGGCCTCATGGCACAGGTTGGTCTAAGATGTAATTTTTCAAAATGGACATTGCTAAAACACTGATGATAAGAAAGGAAATTATTGACTTGGGGATCAGAACATGTAAGTGAAGCAGGTTATAAAATTTTCTACAACTTTTATTTGCTAGAAAGGACCAGTTTCCTGGAATTGAGTACATTTGCAGAAAAATGGTTAGCTTTAATTTCTTTTAAAAAATCTTCCACATGCTTCCAACATCTCCGATTTTGTAATTTAAAATCACCTTCTGGATTTAAAGTTGGAATTAAATGCAGTACCCTTTAAGTTATCAAATCTAAGCAAATGATTTCAAGTCAAACTAAATGTAACTTTACATTTAAAGTTTTTAGTATTTTTTTTTATTTATGCTTTTTAATTCTGATTTAGGAATGGAGAAAACTTAAACCTAAAATGCTTAAATAAGGTGAGGAAACTGTTTTTACATAGATTTTTAGTGCAAGTTAGTGTTTAGCTTACATCTTGTTACTATCTATTGTCAACAGCCACTTCTTTTGTTGACTATCCAACTGTGTTTCCCATCATGTGACTGTGGTTGCAACACACAGAATGCCTCCTCAAGCAGCTGTAAAGTCAGTAGCATTTGAAACTCCAGTTAGTGCACATTTCATTTATTTGATTTATTTTTTATTAATTAGAGCATTTGATGTGCAGCTGTAAAAGCTGTTTTGAAGACAGAGTGTTCCTGCTGAATCACTAAATAATAATTTAGACTTGTAGAAAGATCTCATTTTTAGCCTCAGAGGATTGCACCGTAGTTCCCTGAAGCAGCATGGCTGAATACAGGCTATATATTTCATATATTGCAGTCCTGGAGCAAATATTTTCTGACACTATCCAATAAATCATGTTTTCTTCAACAGCAAATAATAGAACTGTACAGTACATTATATCTGCAGCAGCAACAAACAATTCATCATCTCTGACCTTTCCATAATGACAACAATCTGAAGAATAGAGACTAATTTAAATTTTTATATAATGTTTAAAATTTAAGGACTAAATCTCCTTTATACTACATCCCTTCACACTGCTTTGGTAGTAAAAAGGCTCCTTAAAGTGAATCTAAATGCAATTATATTTTTTTTTCTCTTCAAGTTCCTACAAATTAACAACGCATAGGTTTCTCAGAGGGCTGGGACCTAAACGCAGCTTGGGTGGACACATTCAAACTAATTTTTCAATGATGAAATGGTAACAAGTACAGTGCAGCCTGCAGAATCTGAGTTACTTTGTCTTTGTACTCTGCAGTTGTCTGTTGTTTCAGTCACACATCTGTAAAAAAAAAATAAAAATGCTTACACTGACTGTTATCTGCTTCCATCTGCTCACACATGATCTTTGTGTTGCCACCCTTATTCCTGTGAAGAGGGCTTGACTAACCAGAACACTAACCAGTAAAGCATAGTAAACTACTGCATATCTAAAAGAATCTTGCAGTGTAAAGATTAATTTCCCAGCCTTATTATGCTACACAGCCATGGGTCTAGCTACTATTTGTGTAGAAATATGATGAAAACAGAACTAAAATCTGAAATGTGGGCTCTAGAAAAAATTTCATGTATAAAAATCGTAAACTTCTTCATTTTTACTGCTCCACAGCACCAAACCCGGTTAACCAGATGTACCAATCAAAACAAACTAATGCCCTTCATTGCCAGCCCTTTCTGATGGATGTTGCCTCTGGATTTTCTGAAAGCTTGGGTTTGAAAGGCACATTGAAGCTGGTACTCTGAAGTTGTACAGATTTTGGCTCTTTCATGTCTAAAGGTCTAGCTCTTTCCAAAGAAATAGCCTCACAGTCCCTCTGCCATCAACTGGCCTCATCTTTTATAAAACAAAACCTCCATCCTAAACAATAGATATGCCTCATGCTCTTTGTGGAAACTGCCGGAGGGTCCACAGAAATTTATCACGCAATTTTCCATTTCTAGAAACATTTGTGTTCCTAATACAGCCAGAAAAGATGAGGCAAACATCTCAGGATCACCATAACTGAACACGTATTCAGGATCAGCTGCTGCAGGACTGGAAACATTAAACTTCTTAAAAACTACCTGTTCAATACCAAAGTGAAAGAGCAAACACTATTTTGCCCTAGCTGAAATGGCAGCCAGTGTGGCATCTCGCCCTGCACCTTGTTTCACCCCATGAAAAAGCCACAAGGGTACAAGTGAGCAATCTCTCCCATTTAGAACAGATTGGAAACTATTTGATGCTTTAGCTTGGTTTGAGGTCAAATGAGATGATACCTACCCTTAAAACAGAAAGAAATACTTCTGGCAGCCTGAATATTAATATTTTTCATACGTCTTTTTAAGTTATCACCTCAGGATATTTTATGGATGCTCTCTACAGATGGTGATGCACATGGCACTATCTCGATCAGCTCAAATTCTTTCAAGTACTCTACACAAATAGTACCCAATATGCATCTGATGCCTGTAGTCTTTTCTCTAATGAAAGCTCTACTGCCCCTATACCTCATTATTGTACGTGTCCTTGTGCAGAAGTTAGCTGCTTTGCCTGCTATAGAAATAACCCCACATATTGAAGCCAAATATTTAATTGTCTTTGTTGTTGCAAGAAAATGAAGATCAAACCCACAGTTATCCAGAGAGTTTCTTTGGTGCACAGAACATTTAAATAAAAGAGAGAAAAAATCATCCTTGATTATTGTATCTGTAAAATTATTTGGAATGTATACTGTATAATTAAGACTGATTATCAGCTTAAATTTCTTGGCTTTGCATTTTTTGAGAATACTGTCTTCTGTGGACATGAGGTTACTGAAACTGTACACTAGTGAGGGAACAAAACAAAACAGATGGTGCATTAATAATGGAAGTATTAGAGAAAGGGTACTCTTCCAGATATCAATGTATTCATTAATACATTTTAGACAATTTAATTGCTTCCTGAAACGCTAATTGAAAGAGTTTCATTTGCAAAAAACTTGTCCTGGTAATATAAACTAGGCACACTGCCACAAGGAGCTTGAATGCTGTAGTAAGGAAATTAATAGAAGGGTTTTGGGTTTTTTTTAATGTACGTATGTTTATTTCTTTTAATGAAATCTTTACAAAGGCCTACAAAGCACCAGGAAAAGAAAGATTTACAAAGGGAACCCGGGTTTAAGAAGCACTGGATGTTTAGAAAATGTGAAGAGTATTTTTGGTTTTTGAAAAGTCAGCCCATGTCAAGAGAGTGTGAGCTGGATTTAAGATCATAGGAGTCTAATGCAGTGTAATTTTATCAACACTACATAGTCCTATACCAGGCATATATGTCACTGTAAGTAGTGGATACTTTTAAAATATTTTCTTCTGAAAGTGTCTGCTTCAGCTGCTTCAGTGTATGTTCTAAAAATGGATGGACAGGCAAGTTTTGCATAATTTGGCCCTCCTCATTTGTTGTGTATCGGAAAACTTGAGTCAAACTTCACTGTGATTATTCTCTCATCCATCTCCAAGGGAGTGGAGATGAAGAATAGACAGAAAGGTGGAAGAAAACAAACTAAAATGCACTGAAAAAAGAGCTGTGGTTTGTCAAAGTGAATGTATAAAGAAAAAGACCAACAAAGAAGCAGGGAAACTGGAAAGAAAGGATCAATAATAAAGAGAGGAAAAACTCCAAATAGGAGAACACACGGTATCTGGAGCAGCTGCTTTTCAAAGTCTTCCAGGCACTGGCAAAATCCAAAATTATACAGAAGATGGTATGAAGTAGTCCCTCTTAGGGAATGTTTAGACAGTTGTCCATAAGAAGTGTAATTCCCTCTCATACCGTACTTGGGTGCTGTTTTAGTTCCCAGTTATCAAGGATCCACAGCTAGTGGGATCTCACCTGTCTAGTTGGAAGGACACCAGATAATTCCTAGTAGTTTCACTTGTATCAGTAGCTGGAGGATAAGCACACACTCAGGCCACAGTCAGAGATGCTGCACAGGTGGAACCTGCACTGGACTGAGATGTTACTGATCACCACTCCCCCTTACCTAGGGATTGCTGTTCTCTTAGATCTGCCAGAAGACCTATTCTCCAACCTGCTTATGGCAAAATGATGGGAAAGAGCAATCAATTTTGATACTAGAGTCCCAGTGTTGTTGGGTTTTCATTTTTATCATTTTGACGAGGGATCAAACCTGCCACACGTGGATTTTTTTCTAGCAGATTTGACGGGTGGTTATCTTTCTTAAGGAAGTAAGGGAGCAATGAGAACAAGACGGGAATACTTTTCTCTTATGTTGACTCATCTGAGCCAAAAGAGCGCATCTAAATGCAGCTTCATGCTTCAGTAGACCCTGCCCACTTATTGATTCTGTATTAGTATAACGACAGTGGTTAGTAGTGTGATTTTTTCCTAATTATATAGTTATAAGGGAACAACTCCCTTTATGGATGTCATTATATCAATGCAAAAGTACCTCATGGTAAAACAGATGGCAGAGCTATATGAACATGTACAAGGCAAGAGGGCTGGCATTTACAGAGCACTCCCTGCTAGGCGGTACCTCTCCTTTCTTCTCTCAAATATCAAGATGTTTGTGGAAAGCTTAGAAAAACTTTCTTGCTCAAACAAACAGCCTCTGACATCCTAAATGACATCATACACATATGATTATAAAATAACAAGGTCTAGACGTATAATACAGAGTTTCCATGTGTCAAATTTGCTTTTGTCCTAGAACGTAACTCAAAATGTACATATAAAATAAAATATTCCAAAATATTTCTGAAATAACATATAACAAAATGCTTATTACCTGTTTTTTTAAAAAAGAAACATTTCTGGTTTCCAAAATTGAGTGGCATTGGTATGCTTTATAAGTTTTAGCCAACTGAGCGGAATACTCTTTTTTCCTTTTGAGTTTGTCAGAAGCCAAAAAGAGGAACTTTCTGTGCATCAACAAATACCATACATATAGAAAATCTAGGCTAGACCTGAAAGACAATGAGGATGTGACGTGTCGAAATTGCAACACTCACAAAGTCCCTGTGGTAGCTCAAATATAAACTGCTTAATATCAGACTGATTGAGTGAAAAAAGCCACAAAACAATCAAACAAAAAGACTCCCACCTTAATAAAGGCAATAGGCCAAAACTCTAGAATTTCTATTGACTTAAATAATGAAAATAAATATTAAGCAAATCTGTCATTTTCCCCTCTCCCTTAGAAAAAAAAAAAAAAAAAAAATTGTGGAGAGTTTTTTCTACTGTAACACACAATACCAGAAAACTGATGACCAATTTTAAGAGATTAAGCATGATGCCATTTTGAAATACCCCTGAGATTTACAAGTGGTCAAATAGACAAATCTAGTTCCACTCTCTCATTCAGAAGGAGGCATTTTTTCCAGATTTGTTTTCATCTACCATCATTATGCAGTGTTGGGGGATATGGTGTAGGGGAGAACTTTGAGAATGGGGTTGATGGTTGGACTCGATGATCCCAAGAGACTTTCCCAACCTGAATGATTCTATGATTCCTTATCATATGTAAGGAAATTTTGTTGACTTGAGTCAACAAAATCTGAACCACAGTAGGCCACAAAATTACTGCTAACTTTAGTATTTAACATCTGATTTGGTATCTATAGAAGCTAAGGTCTTGTCTACTTCACCTAGAAGAAATCATGAAACTAATCCAAAAACATGCCTATGCCCTCCAAAGCATTAATAGCAGCTTGTTTTATGAATTGTTACTGTCCTTTCCAAATTACTGTGGAAGAAGCAATACCTTGTTTGACCAATGTAGCATTTTAAAATCATAGTAAAGAAATATGAGTTTAACTGTAAACACTTCTTTTTCCTAGGTTCCTTAGGGATGTTTACTTGAGTTACATTTACAGTAAAGCCACGTCCTGGCTGAACCAGAAAAACCTGTTCTAAAGCACAGGTTTGTTCATGTTTTCCTGGATCTGTCTGCATACATGTTTAAAAACTAGCTAACCTTTTTGTTGGTTTGCTTTTGTTGATTTTTTTATAGATTATAGCAAAGTGTTAGGAATCTGGACTATTGCCAATGGCCACATTTCATCTCAATAATCCTCACCCCCATTAAGAATATCTCTTGGCTATCTAGGGTAGGCATGATCCCTGGAGTCTGACTGAAAACCACGTCTGACGTTTATGTGAAATACCTTAAACTAGGCAAATAAATAAAGTGCTTTGTGTTCTAGCTCTTAAACTAAGCAAATGAAATATATTTGCTCGTAATAGTTCACATAACATGTGGGAGTTGTCTGCTGGTTGTTAGATAAGTGATAAGAGATGAGGAGACCTCTGAGGATAGCTGCAGAAATGTGGAGGTAATACACTGCTTGCCTAACAACGATATAGATAATGAGAGAGCAGAAGAATAGATGAATAAGAACAAAAAATTGCCTGCATGCAGAATGCTTCCACGTAGTTAAGGATACTGCAAATATTTCTATAGCAGATCTGGTGAACAGAAGGCATGTTTTCTAAACAGAGTTGTTACGTAAGAGAATCTAAGTGTTCTCTAAAATGTGAGTAGGAGACTGTAGCAGGCTAAAACAAAGTTAAAGACACGGAAATAATGCTTCACAATGACACTTCAGATGCAAAGAAAGAGAAAGGATGTTTTAGCATATCCTAGCACTGTAAGGTTGAGCTATAAATTCCTGATTGCTACTGACCTTCACATACTAAAACTAGGCCAGTATGTGTTTGGAAAGATAGGAAATCCTATCAAGAAATGCCAGAATTGATGGTACAATGGAAAATGCTCAAACTTCGAACTCCAGAAAATATTATAACTATCAACTTAGTGTCTGTATCTTCAAATAGATTCATAATAAAAATATAGGACAATGAGGAAATAAAGTCAGCAAAAATGTCTCAGGTAATAGTGCTAGTCTCAAGAAAATTCTGTTGTCTGTGGGTTGCTTAGTCTGTGATCTTTCCTCCTTTGTATGAAGTCTGTCATTGGTATCCATATCTTTGCTACTGTAACCTGAATTACTGAAACATACTCGATTTGGCTATTTTGTGCCATTTTAGTGGTGCAGAAAATGTATCCCTCTGGGATGAAAACTTGGGACTCCTGTCTCCAGTGGGATGAATTAACTTTCTGTGACCTTATTCCCTTCTGTTGTTCACATTTGCTTAATCTCTGATACAGTAAGACTTTAATTTAGATTGTATTTTTGCAGATTTTATATATGGAATGTAGAGAATTAAGAAACAATAACGACAAACCTCCCCTTAAAATAATAAAAAATGAGCTGATGATCTGGGTTGACCCCAGCTGGCAGCTAAGCTCCACACAGCCGAGTGCTCAGTCCCCCATTCAGCGTTAACATCCCTGTGTCATCAACACTTCTTTGGTCACAAGTCCAAAACACAGCATCAGAGGAGCTACTATGAAGAAAATTAACTCTGTCGCAGCCAGACCATGTAGAGTTGAGCATAAATAGCTGCCTTACTTAGCACAGTCTCTGTATATATTTGCCTGACTCTGAGGATGATATGAAAAATATCAGATAATATGGTATGCTGCCCTGGAAAAATGATTATATTTATTTCTGTTCAGTAAGATGAGAAGTTAGGTTGGCTAAAATTAAAATTAGGGTTTCAAATATTAGAAAACAAAAACCTGTTAAAGGTCTTAACAGTTAATCAAAAGTTTCCTCTTTCTCATCCTTTGTTGATGTTTTTACACCGTAATTAATAAATGGGAAATGACTGAGTGACATATATAGTTGTCACTGCTTAGCCTTTAGAAGTGTTAATTGATCAATTTGGCTATTCACATATCTTTTTGTTGTAAACCTAGTTGTGAAGAGGCAGAAAGTTTTGATAACAGTTTTACTAATTTTTAAATTAAAATGTTTCTAAACAGGAAAATATTGTCAGTGGTAATAACTTGAAAGATACAGACTTCATTTTTAAAGAAAGGGCAATTGAGAATGAGAAAAGGCTTAACTCAGAAAACACTGTCTGGATTTAATAGTATTTTAAGTATAACTGTAACTTTGTGGATAAAAAAATGCCATAGATTTTAAAAGACCATATAAGCTGTCGCAAGAGTCCAACAATGTGATATCTCAGACAATTCAGGGCTTTGTCAAATATCTTCAGAAAATTTTTGCTTAAGAATATGAAATAGATTAAGTTGCAGTCTAAAGCTGATAGTCTTGTTTGGCTGATATCACATAAATAGTTTCTTTCTCGTTTTTAGGAACTCGTTTGTGGACAGCTAATTTTAATTTAGATAGAGCATAATGATACAGTTGAAAACCATCATATATAGAGATATAGGCAACAATATATGCAGGCAGGCAGTTCAGTTTAGGAAACCTTCATTGTCTTATACCTCACAGGAGAGCAAGGTAGGAAAGGTTATAGCCAAGAGATGGGGCAAAAGACTCTTGAACCAGAGCTCCCAGTGGGCTGTGCAGAGTCACAGGTGATGGTGTTTGAAGCTGAACTGGTTCAGAGCAAACATCTCACCACAAAATAAGGTAACTCACATTGAACGTTTTGTTTTGCTGAGGATTTCTGTATTTCACCTTGTCATTGTCTTTCAGGCAAAAATGATTAAAAAGCCTTAAGTGATGTTATAATGGATTTTTTTTCTCCAGGAAAGTTATTCTTATTTTTACTTAGCTCTACCTGTTGGCTTTTTTCAGTAAAAAATCCACCTGTCAAACAAATATTTACCTCTTTTCCTTCCTCTTCTTTAGTATAACAAGATTTCCCCACAATTAGCAAAACCTATAATTTGACTCACTCTATCATATACTGTAGTTTATATAGATATCTCTTTACTGTACATATATGTGTTTACTAAATTGTTTATGCTGATCAGCACTGTATTTCAGGCATTATTGAAGTGCTTGGAAGAGTGGGATCTCAGAACCGGGCAGTAGCTAAAGATAATAGTGCATTCTATATTCCAGAGCCTGCTGGGGCTTTCTCCTGCTAAATTGTTGGTTATTGCAGGAATATGGATATGAGAAATACTCTTGCTCTTTCCTTTTCTTTTTGTGTTACAGACTGTCTGTCATTTGTACTGCTTTGATCTTTTTCTTAATGCCTTGGGGTCATCTATAAGTTGCTGAGATGTGTTTTAGTGGATGTAGATGTGTTTGGAACTTGGGAATCCAAGACCTACCTTATTTCAGATTGCTTCCTCACAGTTTCCCATCTCTGTTTACAGTAGCAGTTCATAGACAAATAGCTTAATTTAGAGCTATAGCCATGAACTGGCTGAAGTTGGATGAGACAATGAATGAACGTGACTGCAAGGAGCTGGCTTCAATGATTTAGGTGATTTCTTCCAGTCTCAGGCTTCTGTTTCTCAAGGCAGCATTTTAGCTTTTCATTGCCTGCTATCACCTTTCAGGCAGACTTCATTTCTTTAGTATCATCCTTTCTTCTCTTACAACCAGATTACAAATATTCCAATGATGTTTTTCTCTTCAGCAGCTGTTGGCCCTGTCTATAATACAACACGTTACATAGTAGTGGAATATGTTCCTAGGAAATTTTTTTTTTAAAGAAGCTATTAATTTTACAATTGGCAAGGAACCATACTTTCCCCCACCTCCCACTTTTCCTTGTCTCTTTACTCTAAATCTAACAGAAAGACAAAAAGTACTTCTATGGGAATGTCTTCTTAAATAAATGAGTTTTACTTTCAGAGCTGGAAAGACTTGGAGCCATTCAGATCTACAGCATGAGTGTGGCATTTAATTTGAATTTTAACACTGGAATATTCTGTTTTAATCCATAAGTGTCATGTTTGAAGCTATTGAGACTTATGCATATAGGTGGACTAAAACAATTTTGGATGTTGAGGAATGGATTGATTTTTTTTATTCCTCTCTGCTTATTTTCTGCTACTCAGAGCTAGTTTTCTCTGTTCTCTACAGTTCTCAAATCATCTTAAATTATTTCAGAGAGAAGATTTTAAATATTCTTAACTGTATTAAAATCTCCTCAATACACAGATGAAGCCAGAAGTTGCTTTCAATAAACTTTTTTTTTTCTGAGGTTGAATCAGTTTTGAGGAGACAAATTCCAACTGTTTTAAACAGCCAAGCCAAGCAAAACCAAACCCCAAACCACTTAGACATCTGCCACTTAGGCAAGAGGTAGATTTTTCTCTAGCAATCCATTGTGTGTCATTTTTTATGTCTGTAAAATAAATCATGCAATGCAGTTTACCAGGAGCTTTACTAATGTTGCACAAGTTGAGATCAAACCCATCAGTTTTAATCTAACTTGATATTTCAGTAACATTCACTTTTAAAATAAAATAATAATGAAACTTGAGAAAGCAACACTAAATGCAAAGCAAAAATCCCTGTTTTTCATAAGCTTTTTTTTTTTTATGGATTAAAAGACAATTTTAACTTTTAGTGTCATGGATTGATGTTGGATGCTGAGTATTTGCTTTAAGCTGGAGTAATAAATTATGAATTTGTGGCCTCATTTAATGTTGTGGTAGCCCTGGCTGAAGCACTCCCTTAGGAAATGTCAGTTTTTATCTATGCATACAGAGGAATAAATATATGCACCTTAGTGTTCCCAGAATTTTCTATAACATGGCAGCCATGTGGTATAATTTATAAAGTAAGCCCTAATATCACAAGGCTATTTTTGAAATTAATACATTGAAAATAATTCATAGAGAACCTATAAGGCATTTAATTTCTAACTATAGTTGAATGAATTCTCAGCAACTAGAAATTTAAAAAAAATAAAAAAATCACCTGAAATTGCTAGAAAATAAAAAAAATCACTTAAAATTGCAAGAAAATACAAGCACGTAAGATCAATAGCCAGACCAAACCTGCGTGATCTTTGCTATTATTCTGTTAATTTAACCAGGGCTTAGTTCTAAAAGATGCTGATTTTCCTGGCCCTGATTCAGCAAATCAGAGTCATAACTACAAACAAGAGAATAGTCCTCCTGAGTACAACTGAACTAAACATTTTCTTAATATTGAACCCCTTGGGACAGATCCAGCGTTTATACATACATTTCGCAGTTACTTTTCAAGGGAACTAGAGGGATCTTACTAGGAACTAAAAGCCTAAATAATTTACTCCTATCTCTGTAATGAATTTTGTTGCACTTCTTGTGCTGCTCATCAGGAATCTCCCTTTTCCACTTCAGACGCTCAGGCCTTCTTTTCTTTTTAACATTAGATTTTTCTGTTGATCAAGTGATCAGTTCAGGTTATGAAACAGCATTACCTACCACTTTGCAAAAACTACAGTATTAGGATTGTTTTTTAAACTTTTCTATTTTTTATTTCCTACTAGCAGTGTATTTATCTTAAAAATAACCCTTCCTTGCTGCTTCTGCTATAAAATACTGTGCATTGAATATTATCCAAATAGAAATATCAGTTATTATTCACACCCTTCATTATTTTGTTTTAAGTCTGTGTGCTGACACTATTATTTCAGTCTAAGTGACCTATTTTGATATAGCTTAAAGTTGATTCCTTCCCAATTTATCTAAATTTCAACTCTTATGTTGAAATAAGTGTGTCCACACAAAGCTTCAACCCAAAATAGGAAAAGCTGTGAATTACTATTTAGATTGGTATTACAGTTCTGCTCATGGTGTCGATAAACTCAAAATCATTAAAGTGGGTTTTAGTGACAAAGAGGCACAACAGAAAAACACATCTTGACAGAGGCTTCATGCTTTGCATTCTGCTCTGCTCCTCACTGGAGCTTTCCATCTTTGTGTACCACCAATAAATTTCATCAGATTTCATCACATATTGATTTCTTTGAAAAAGTATGAATTGTGACTGATAAGAAACTAATTTTTTCCCTTTGGGTCATCTGCACTGTTACAAAACATAACAGAGCATTTGGGTGGAGTCGTTCTTGACTCAACAAACCAGCATATAAGTGTTTCTGACATTATGGTCCTCAAATATTACATTTCGATTTGGTGATTACCTGAGTCCATGGAGAATAAGAAAAACATATTTTATATTGACAATACAGTTCTGTCTTTTGAAGAATCACTAGCTGCTTTTTCTCATGACAATTACACATATTAATTTTGGGAACCTTGAAAACCTTTAGTATTTGAATTTTTCTGCTGTTTCCATTACAATCTTTGCTACTGAGAAGCAGAGCTAAAATTAAATGATTTGTCCTGCTTTGATGTTAATTCAATCCAATTGTAACAAAGGTTCAATTTACTTTTTCCTCACCAGATCCTATATTCAATGCATTATCAGAATTCCAGCTGTTGATTTTGGTAAGTCTAGGGTTTATCTGTAGGTATAGATTTCTGCTAAGGTGCCTAGAATTTCTTTATGTAGATAAAGGGACGGGGGAAATTCTTCTTAGATTTCAAGTTATAGAGTTGGATTCTGAGGTAGGAATCAATGAGGAGGTGGTGTGAGTTTAATTCTATTTCACATAGAGCATCATGGATGCAGCAGTCAATGAAGCTAATCAGAAGCAGCATTAGACTTGCCTGTAAGGATAGATGAGGAAATATACTATATGGTGCATAGCCCTGAACTGTCAGAAACATTAGGTTAAAAGGCAAAAATTTCAGATGCTTTCATATTAGAAAAAAAAAAAAAAAAAAAAAATCATAGAAGTTTAAAAAGGAAAACAGAAAAGGAGAAAAAACAGTTAAAGAAATAATCCAGAGACCCAGTAGGGAATATCAAGATAGGATATTAAATTGGGTTTAGAAAACTGTACTCATAAGATTATGTGAAGGCAGAGATTTGAGGATCAAAAGAAATAGAGTTAAATGGCTCAAATGCTTTCACATGATTCTAAATCGACTCAGCACGAGCAGCTTGCGACGTTCTGTCTGCCAATCTTCCCTAGATATGTGCATTCTCTTCCTAAAGCCCTCATTGTGATCTTTGTAAAAGAAATTCACATACTAATGATGTCCCTTAGTGTACCTTATGAAACATTCAAAATGGGCTGTTATGGATATGAAGTTTAACAGGGAGCAACTAATTGTTTATGCTGGGCTAGCCTGAGGGGGTTTCATTTTAAAACTTTAATATTATAAGGCCTGAATTTCCAGGGTAAAGTTTCTCTAATAGATGGTTCAATAGCACACAGCCAGTCAGTGAAAAGCACACTGTGCATATTTTTTTTTTTTATATGAAACTCTCTGTAGACTATGTGCTGTTTATTTATGAGGCTGAGGTCTGGCTATGCTAATAGCTGGGAAAAAAAGAAATCAGACAGCCACCCTACCTGCAAGCATACTAGAATGCCTGTTGTGCCACCTTCCAAGCTGCTGTTTTATTAATGATCTTGAAACTGAAATAGTAGGGCATGAAGAAGTGTTAAAATGACTTACTGATATGTCACAGACATTTGCCAAGAAAATGAAATGCACTGAGAGGAAAAAGCACCAGGGAGGCCAATGAGGAACCAAATGTTCCATATTCTGATTTGCCTGACCTTCGCCTTTCTGAGCTCTAAAGAGAAACAAAGCTGCCTTGCTTGTGCTGTGCAAACTTGCTATCCATAAGCTCCAGAATTGTGTGGATTATGTACAGCATTTGCTTATTTACATTAAAAATAAGTCTTCTTTAGATTGAACACATCCTTTGCTTTGTTAAAAAGAACAGACGTGCAGCTGCTCCACATTGCCTCAGACCCAACGATGTTTCATGCTTGTTTCTTAGGATCTCTTGTAACAATTTTTAGACAGAAAAGTATTACAAAAGTGCTGATATCGAAGTAAGTCATAACAGGGGAAGAAACAGAGGATGCATAAACAGTTAGGTAGTTTCAGGCAGAGGAAAACGATCTTCACATGCTCTTTTTTCCATGGAGTACTTCTGGTGAGTGTAACACTGCAGGTTTTTTGGGGGATAAACTGCCCATCTTATGTCACAGCACTGAGTGTAATAGGTCTGTGTCCTTGACAGGGGTCCTTTGGTAGTGAATTGATACTCACTTTTCTAGCAGCATGAAAAATGGAGACTTCTTGCCAGCTGGTTGTCATAACCAAAAACAGTGCTGAGAACTTACGTTGACTCTCTGATCTATCTGAGATCAGATAAACCAGTAGTGATGGCAAATTCATAGATTCATAGAATGGTTTGGGCTGGAAGGGACCATAAAGATTGTCTAGTCCTGTCATGGGCAGGGATACCGCCCACTAAGCCAGGTTGCTCAAAGCCCCATCCAGCCTGGCCTTAAACACTTCCAGGGATGGGGAACCCACAACTTCTCTGGGCAACCTGTTCCAGTGCCTCACCACCCTCACACTAAAGAATGTCTTCCCAATATCTTATCTAAATCTTCCCTCTTTCAGTTTAAAACTGTTATCCATCATCCTATCCCTACATTCCCTGCTAGAGAGGCCCTCCTCATCTCTCCTGTAGGCCCCCATTAAGTACTGAAAGGCTGCTATAAGGTCTTCCCGAAGCCTTCTCTTCTCCAGGCTAAACAACCCCAACTCTCTCAGTCTGTCTTTATAGGAGAGGTGCTCCAGCCTTCTGATCATCTTCATGGCCTTCCTCTGGACTTGTTCCAACAGGTCCATGTCCTTCTTATGTTGGGGGCCCCAGAGCTGGACATAGTACTGCAGGTGAGGTCTCACCAGAGCAGAAGGACATAATCACCTCCCTCAGCCTGCTGGCCATGATTCTTTTGTTGCAGCCCAGGATGTGGTTGGCTTTCTGGGCTACCAGCATGCATTGCTGAGTCATGTTGAGCTTCTCATCAACCCGCATCTGCAAGTCCTTCTTCTCAGGGCTGCTCTCAATCTGTTCTCTGCCCAGGTTGTATTTGTGTTTGGGATTACGTCAACCCATGTGCAGGACCTTGCACTTTGGCCTGGTTGAACTTGAGGCTTCCAACTGAAGCCTGTCAAGGTCCATCTGGATGGCATCTCTTCCCTCCAGTGTGTCGACCGTACCACACAGCTTGGTATTGTTGGCAAACTTGCTGAGGGTGCACTCAATCTCACTTTTCATGTCACTGACAAAGATGTTAAACAGCAGTAGTCCCAGTAACAACACCTGAAGAACGGCACTTGTCATTTTTCTCCTCTTGGGTATCGAGTCATGAGTGTGAGCATCCAGACAATTCCTTATCTATCAAGTGTTCCATTCATTACTAGTGGTCTACACAGCTAGTTACAAGCCTGCAACAAGACTCTGTGCCACTGATCACAATCCTCTGAGCTCTGCCATTCAGAAAGAGTTCTCAGTCCACCTCATTGTCCACTCATCTAATTCACACTTCCTAAACTTACCTATGTGGATGTTATGGGAGACAGCTGTAAAAGCCTTGCGGAAGTTGGGGTAGACAACGTCCACTGCTCTCACCTCATGTACCCTATCAGTCATGCCGTCATAGAAAGCTATCAGATTGGCCAAGGAAGTGTTGCTTGAGCATTAACCAGCTCTCTTAGACCCCCCTACCTTCTAGAGAATTAACCCATGGGATTACTCAAAGTAGGTCTTTGAAGAGGACAAAGTTAGTTCTCCTGAAGTCCAGGGTTATAATCCTACTTATTGCCCTACTTCTTCCATTCAGGATCCGGAATTCCACAACCTCATGGCAACTGTAGCTGAACTTGCCTCTGACCTTCACATCCCCAACCAGATGTTATTTGTTTGTTAGTGCAAGGTCCAGCAGAGTATCCCTCCCCATTGGCTTTTCTACCACCTGTGTCTGTATCTTTTGTGGACGACACTTTCATGCCCTTTCTTCCAGAGCCTTTCCTACTATTTTTTTTAACTTTTGCTGAAAGATTAACATACTTGAAGTACAGAAGAGTATTTCACGTGAATGGGTGGTTTCATTTTGCTGGTGAATGAAATAATGCTTCTCTATGCTTTCCATATGAAGTGCTTTAGGGAGCTTAAATGGCTCTGTATAAATATGCTATCTGAAATTATTACATACCATAATGTCTATATGGCATCCTGTAGCTAGAATGGGAGATGTAACTCTGAATCTCTGTGGTGAACAGATATTAGAGCCACTAAATGATTCTAAGTTGGTTTAGATGCTTCTGTTGTCAGACAGATTCGGCACTTTTGGAGGAGCTGGGTTCACTTTTGGAGGCAGAAGACCGACCTTCACCCACAGCTCATGCTGAGGATGGATGGCAGCAATACCACCCCACGCTGTCTCCTGACAGGTTGTGGCACCAACTGGGTAGGTCTCTTCGTAGATTGGGAAGATGAAGTCTGCAGTCGCAGCATCCCTGCGGAGGTTGCTAGCAAACAGGACTGGTGCCACTTGCTGCGTGCCTGAGTGTCGAAACTGATCACAGGAACAGGTTCAGAATCCCAATTCAGTTCTAATTGCTTTTCAGTTTGAAGGCCAAATTTTAGATCTGCCTGAATTCCTGCAAGCCTATTTGTTTCCATCAGGCTGCAAAGGGTAAAAGTCAGTGAAGAATTTAGCCCCCTGTCATGACTAATTTAAGCAAGTTTTAGACTATTAACCCAGAGGTCAAAGGTTCACTCTGTTATCACAACATCACCAAGTCCTCCAGCCTTTCTCTGGCTTCTGGTATTTAATTGTGTTTGGTTTCTGTTAGAGGCCCAGAATGCTTGTTAGATGCTAAAAAGGTGTAAAACATAATCCAGTACTGTCTCCAAACTAGTACTCTGGCACGCACAAAGAGTGCATCTAAGACCATGTTAGTATTGATCTCGAGTCAGATCACATTAGCACTTCCTACGCTACCTGGCTAGAGCCTGCCAGGGAGTTAGCAATGCATGGAAAGACAGACCCAGGCAGTCAGATCGATGGATTAATGACGTCTGTCTCGTTTGTGCAATTTTACTTCCTACATATCTCTCTTGATCCCCTTGTGCCCTCCCTGGGAACGAACTTTCTAAAGGGTCAGAAGACGCATAACACAATTGTGTGCAAGTGATGTCTATGTAATAAAAAACATTAAAAAAAAAAAAAAAAGAGAAAAGAAGGAGGGTAATAATGCCTGTCTAGATCTGTGCATGCACCTACACTCACATCTATATAGTTTTTGCTCTCATAGTAGAGAGTTTGCTTTATGAATATGTTGTGTGCTCTTACACCTTAGGCTAATATGTAGATTTTTAGGAAAAACAGATTACCTTTGGCAGATGGTCATGTTTATATGTTACAGAGAACTGTATAAAACAGCTTGTAAGATTTCCAGTGTGTGGATGAATAATAACTATAAACTTTCCTAAAGGATTTCTAGGTTTCTTCTCGTGTTTCTCTTTCATGTCTATCTTACTTTGAATTATTAGCACTTCTCATTATTAATTGGCTATATGTACCCACCTTCACACATTCATGGATGGATTGAAAATAAGTTTCTTACACTGTCAATAAATTATTCTGTCAATTTGTTCTAGTTTTTACTTGATAACTTAACATACTGTTTTCAAAAAATAGCATGCTGTAGCTAAATATTTCACTGTAAGCTACTCCATATGCCACTGCTATTTCCTTCCAAAACAAATTTCCCTTTCCATGTGACTGTACCTTTACATGTTTATTTGAACTCACTTGTTTATGAATTTTTCTGAAGTGGTGAGTTTAGGGTTGAATTACTGACAAAGTAATATCATGTCTTTGTGATTTATATTCTTCATTGAAAGGGATCTGCCAGGAAGAAATATGTGTAAAGTTTCATATCTTCAAATATCATATTCTTGTAAATTTAACTATTTCAGACTTTTTCTACCTATACCATACTAAGACCTCTATTTGCCTCTTAA
Organism: Thinocorus orbignyianus; assembly: GCA_013400375.1. Lineage (NCBI taxonomy): Eukaryota > Metazoa > Chordata > Aves > Ciconiiformes > Thinocoridae > Thinocorus > Thinocorus orbignyianus. Next base: position 1,638,422 of record VXBW01007089.1, read on the forward strand.
CTCAACATTTTCCTCACAGATTTTCAGTCTGCCTTATTTGACATTCTTTACGTAACTTGTACTGCCTTAAACCTATTTTCACAAGCCCTTCTGAGAACCTCAATCTTGCATTTGTGATTATTTGTATTACAGCAACAGCTATGGAACCTAGATAAAACCAGAGCTCTATTTTATTAGTATAGATTCATACTGAGAAACAATATTTACTCTGAAGTCTTGACGATAGCAGTATCCAGTCTTGGACACCTCAGAGAAGTATGCATTTTAAGCATATAGTGAGGCAGTAAAGAGGCTTCCTCAAGCAGTCAGAAAAGAACCACAAAGACAGGGAGGTAGACGGTTTTAAAGATGCAGTCAGACAGGGTATTGGATAATTGAGGATCCCTTTCCCATGAAAGGCTGGACCACATGATCTTTCAAGGTACCTTCCAACCTGGGTCTTCTATGATTATTCTAGGGGAGAAGTTTTCTGCTCCACTTGGAAACCCTTGAGGGCCTCCACCTCCTTCACTGACCACTTAGGTACACCAGGCTGAGCGTTTATCTTGTCATATTGATTTGGACTTGTTGACACTCTAAAGCTTAATCTCCCTGAGCATCAGCATAGTCAGTAAACACTAGCAGAAGGGGGTGATGGGTGATAGGACGGACCACTGTCCCTACCCAGGTGATAAAGTCCAGGACAAGGACCTTGAAACAGCACAACAGCTGAGGTGATGCAGACATTGCTAGCAGCACATTACTGTGGAGGGAAGCTCCCTTAAAATGCTTTTTTTTAAAAAAAAATAAGCAGTTTGGGCATTTTGGTTATGAAGGCTGACAAAAACATCAGTAGAAGAAAGGCTAGAGAAGGAAACAGAATGGAACCGAAGCAACCAAAGCTGTGCATCTGGTCGTAGTCTAGCGCGGAGCTGGCTGGACTCCCTTGCCTCCAATCTGATAAACAGTTACTCACATCTCGCAAGCACCAGACAAAAATACATTAGCTCCCTTTTTTTTTTCTTTTTTTTTTTTTTTTTTTTTTTCCCCCTCACAGATTTCCTTGGAATTTTTTTCCAGTGATCTAGGCTCTCCTTCTCAGACTTACTCCCTTCATTGAACAGAATGTAGGCAAAAAATTTAAGGCTTTCTGAGCAAGCCAGGGTGGGCACCTGGGACTAGTACCAAAGGGTCCTAGAGAGTTTCCTGCAAATGGCTGAGGAATAGGAGCTGTGGTAGTATTCATAGGCAAAACCAAGGCCTCTGTGACTCAGGGGTCTTTAGAGGTACCATGAGTGTTTTTCTAGCCTATATAGGAGCTGCACTGTGGTTTGGTGACTGGCTCATAAATTCAAATAATAGCTCTGACATGCCACAGAACTCCTTGCATATTTGTTCCCCAGAAGAGGTTCTTGCAAAGAAGTATGGATTCTGCCCTCAGTTATGACCATGATTATCTATAGCTCCATTAGACATGCAGCAGAATCAGTTCTTTATCCTAAGAGAATGGGTTCCTATAACTATAACCCCACAAAGATGCTGAATATTTTATGAAATTGTATTTTAGTTTGGAAGGGATCTGCTAGGAATGTATTGCTTTCTTCCTGGTGAACTCCCTGAACACTCTTAAAAACATGATAATGCTCCTGACAAACTTTTCAAGGCTAAGCAGTTTCTTTCAAAACAGGAAATAAATTACGTATCTGAAAATTGTTCACACACTTGATCTATCCCCATCAAAACTCCCATCCCTCAAGACTGGACAGGTTTTCTTCAAGGCATTTCATATTAGGTTCAAGTTCTTCTTGTTAATTTAAGAAAAATGCTATAGGCCAACCATTTTTTATTATTTATGACTATTTTCAAAAATTCATTTCCCTTTTCCTATCCCTCAATGAAAACATTGGTGGCATTCTGCTTTATGGAGCACATATTGACATTTCTACTAACTCCATGCTCCTGGTGTACGATTTAAAACTGCTGCCCATCGCAATAATGTCTGAACACCTATTCTTTAGGGTCCCATCCAACAAGATGCTCCTTGCACCAATGCAGAGCTCCTTTGGCTTGTCTCTCTCCCTAGACATTGTGATGAAAGATATAGTTTGTAAGATTTACAAATGTAGGCTATTTCAGCTCAGAAGTTAAGTAAATTCCCTAGGCATTAGGCTTCTTGTGCAGCCTGCCGAAATATCCATGCTTCAGTTTCAGCTAAGTTCTTATGTGAACCATAAATGTGGTATTTTAGCAAGTGAAGGGGTGCACTTAGATTAAAGTGCTTGCAAGTATAAAATATTCATCCTTGCTAGAGCTGAGTACATAAGTACAGACTGCCCTGAGAATAATGAATCTGAAGAAATCCTATTCTGTATTTCCGTTCATCATGCACGAGTAACAGCATGATGCGTCCAGACCGAACACAACCAAATAATTTAATTGTAGGAATAAATATATATGGTTTTTTCAAGAGATTTAATATTAAATCTTTATTGCACTAAATACGGTGCAAATGTAGAGTCAGTTAAGACCTGACCACATAAAAACAGAACATAAAGAAAGTTTGAAAAGGGAAAACGGAAGTAAGAAATGTTGACCTTCTTACATGGAAAATCAGGGGCCAAAGCAAGAGTGAATCACTGGTCTTCAAGCCTGGTCTAGGCCAAACCACATCAAACCACTCTGCATTTTCTTCAAAAAACAGGGGCTGTAAATACCATGTACTTGCTACGAGGTCTATTTCATTTTCTGTGAGTTTGTTTTTTACTGTGCAGGGCCTGCAAGGTTACTCATTACTTAATGGAAACAGGAAAAGAAGATGTATTTGCTGAAGCTGAAAAACAACTTGGAGTACAGAAAAATCTATTAGAACTGCAAAGAAGTTGTCCAGTTTTAAAAATAAGCAAATAATTTTCTGGTTCTGTGTTGCTGGTTTGTTTGGGTTATTTTTTTCCCGAAAGATAAGAGAGTTTTTGCTGGCTTAGGTGATTTGTACCTCTTAACTCCATCTTTATTTTCATGGATTTGTGAGATTGGAGTCGAGATTATGCTTTTCATGAATGAAACAGGAGGGTATTATTTTGTGTGTTCAAGTGAAATTGGAATGTGCATGCCCTTTGCAAAACTTCACATTTTTGATTGCTTGTTTACTTAAATAAAAACAAAACAAAAAGAAAAAAGAAAAAGAAAAAGACAGCAACTTGTGGTGAGAGGGAGAATTTATTTTTCTTTCAGGTAGTTAAACAGTATTCAAGGTCTGTGAACAGGATTTGTTTGTTAAAAGGACAATTCAGATGTAAAGACCATAAACTAAATGCATCTCGTATGTAAACATAGCTACATTAGTGATATTGCCCATTATAAGAACCTGGATACTTGCTTCTTAAAGTTTTTCCATGGGTGAAACAAGAAATATATATGTAATTATACAAAAAACAGACAGTATTCTTACAATACAGTGCAAATTTTGAAGACTTTGTCTTCTTATCACAACCAAATAGATTGTGCTTGAAGAAGGAATAAGTGCAGGTTAATGAAACTGAAAGCGGTTTAACTTTGTTATAAATTTAGACTTTTTCAGCAAAGTTTTATTTTTACAAGGAACAGTATTTGAGAATAAACCTTTCTTTTTCTAATTTTATTTTTAAATATAAAATGAGTAAAGACATAAAACTTAGTTTGGAAAATGGATTTCTTCTTAGGAGGATCTTACCATAACTTTTGTTATTTTTTATTTTTAAAAATCTTGGAGGGAAAAGCAAGAAAAATTAATAAGGAAGTGGTTCAGAACACTCCCAATGGAGCTCCTTCAAAAACATTATAGTAAAATCACTTGGAAGCTCTTTTTGGGAAAATATTCTTGTTCTCTGACCAACATAATTTCTGAAATGTATTACTTATTCTTTATCTAAAGCTGGTAGCACAGTGAGATTTCAGTCCAATATATTAACTAGGATCTAATATAAATTTTTTTCACACTGACTGACTACAGGAAGGTTCATCACATCTGGAAGTAGTCTTAAGTTCTTATGTGGCAGTGATCACATTTTCTACTTTATAAATCTCTAGTCTAAACCTCAAATCTACAAAGATCTTACCTAAGAAAAGTTTTAAAATTGTAACAACATTCCTTTCTCCCTCCCTGCCTCCCCCCACCCCCCTGCCAAAAAAAAAAAAAAAAAGATCTATTACATGCACTTCTCTGGAATGTCAAAGGGGTCAATAGGATTTTACTCTTACCTTCCAGACTAATTCACTAATAAGGCTGATTTCAAACCAGAAGCAAGATGTTATAGGAATTTGCAAGTTTCTGGAAAAACGGGCTGCTAACTATTTTGTCAGGTTTAATTACAGCAGGCTTCCATGAACAGCAAAGTTGGTCAGCCAGCAGAGCCCTCAGTTTTTAAGCATCAGAAAATAGCCAAACTATCAATGATGATTTTGCACCTGTACAAAAAGTTAGGGGGAAAGTTAGGGATGAAGTGGTGGATTTTCAGCCTGGTATGGCTCTAAGCTCAGTTTTGATCAATTTAATTAATAATAATAATAACTTCTTTTGCCATGGTTTGTGGCTTTAGATGTCAAAGTTCTTGATACAAGAAAATCATTGTCATTGTCTCTGTCTTATGGAGAATGAGACAAAATAACTTGCCCAAAATCACCTTGGAGACGAGGGGCAGGATCTTAGAAGAAAATATGATCTGAGACTTTCCAGCCTGTTCTGGCAGACATTACAGAGCACTTAACCATCCTTCCACTACAAACCACACAGCTTAGTGCAGGGACAGAAAATTGGAGGTTTATAAACATCTGAAGTGTATAGGCTGTACCTTTTGTAAGGACAAGAACCTTAGCTACTAGCATGGAGGAAAGGAGCCTAAAGCCTGATCCTGTCTTGTCCTTAGTCTGCAGGCTTAAAGCTCAAAATTTTCTAAGCTGCTACAGGTCATTTGTGAATGTAGTGTTAGGAGAGAGCACAAAAGTATTCCTAGAAGGAGAAAAAAAGAAAAAAAAACATAAGATAAAATGCATTGCTGCATATCAGAGGCAAGATTAAACTCATATGCTGTGAATAATAACTACAATAATAAAAATGATCACAGAAATGTCAAAACAAGAGAAAATGTTCCATATACATGGCAAAGGGTGCATCGTTTTTTGGTTAACACATGGCTGGTAGGCACTTTCTGATTTGTCCACAATTTAGAAAAAAACAAATCCCACAAACCTCTTTCTTTTAGAATACCAATACAGAAATGAATATAACAACATTTCTCTTTCATGCAAGGAAGTGGGAGAGTAACTGAAATATTTTTTAAAGATATTTTGAGATATTTGTGTCAAAGCTTATTAAATATATTGTTTTCAGTAAAGTTTCATCTATGTAGACTTACAGAAAGACTTTAACACAGAAAAGAGTAGTTTTGGAGTTGTATTCTGAAACCTTCTGCAGTTCTGTAATTCTGGTTAGTAATTTGTGTGCTTGAATAATTCTCTAAATATATATGGGTAAAATATTATTTAGATGGCTAGAATTAATTTTGGAATGAGTATACTAGTTAGGACTGGCAACCTAATTGTGTAAAAAACCCCTAAGTTACTCCTGTAGTCCATATTATCCTTCCTGGAATATGTATTCCCAGACAATATTATGTATTCAAATTAAAAAGCTCAGTGCTGAATCAGTCCAAGGTCATCATAGTTTGTCTGTTACAGTCTCCCTCAAGTTTGATGAGAGCTCTACATTAATGAAAATGCATTAGATTAAAAAAAAAAAAAAAGAACACTGTTAAGTTCTTGTATTAGTGATGATAATTTTGCATTTGACACAGAGTTAAAAAGAATTTCTCTATTTGATGGTGTATTAATATCTGTAGTGACAAATCCTTCAGCACATACTATAGCTGCCATTGCCTGGAGGAAAACCTAAGGACATTCTAAAGAGCATTGTGGAGGGAAGTTGTAAAGAAGCACTTGGTTTGGAGTTGTTAGACTGAAACTAAGCAGGACAGTTTGATGTTTTGCCAGAAGGCTTTATCTTCTCAGAAAGTTTATAATCAAACACAATGGAGAGCCTGCTGCATATTTTGTTGTTCAGCGAACATGAAAAGTTGTTTTCCTTTCATTAATGCATCTCTCTTTACACTTAGCCTTATCCAAAACAGCACATTCTGTAGATATTGTTACCACTTAAAGTCCCAGATTAATTCACGTCAGTGAAATTTCAGTTCCTTTTAAAAATTGGTTTTAAGCTGTGTTTGGCAGAGACACTTGAATTAGAAGTCAGAAAAGGGAAAGTACAAGCTAATGATATAACATTTCCCAAACTTTCCATGCAAAATATTACAAACCAGTACCTGATTCAGGAAGGTAAGTGTTGTCCCATTTTCCCTGGGGAAAATGTGAAGTAAGGAAATACTTATATACATCTGCATCAAAGACTCGATCTGAGAAGGCAACCTATATCCCACTATCTTACCACTAATTTTTCATTGAAACTGTAAAATGACAGACACAAACCCACACATGCACAAGCCTTCACACATGAGACCATATTAGCATTGTTTGTGAACCATTTTTTATAACTTTAACATCTACAACAACATGTCTTCAACTTCAGAACTCCTTCCAGGTTTCTGTTAAAATTAGTGGAGAGATAACTACCTTAAGATACAACCCACCTAATCTTACTAGGTATCAACTTTAGGAAGGGCTAATCATATTCCCAAATACCAATCTTTCTTTAGTGATGCTAAAGACAACCCAGGCAAGTAGCTCAAATGTGAACACATACATTTAGAAAACCCTGCCCATAATAAGCACTAGAGGGTTTCATAGCATGTTTCTCTGATTTTTCATTAAAAAAATTGACAAGTACATAGCTATGAATATTAAGCAACCTTTTAAGATGCCCGCTCTCAGTTTTGAATGCACATAAATCAGCTAGGGCTACGGTTTTAAGGGCATTTAGACACCTAAAGGTGAGATGGAAATTATGTGTTACATGTGTTTTCTTACTTTTCAGCAATAAATAAGAAATATTAATGATATTAATGGTTTAGGAAGGAAATGTGACAAAGGAGTATGAGAAAGAGTCAAGCTATATGAGTAAATTATTTGAGAGATATATTAGCCTCAGATGAGCTATGCTGAATAATTCACCTTGGCTAGGGGGTGAGATTTTTCTATGGCCTTACAAATTACACATTTGCTGTAAATATACACTTGGGTTTAGTCTGTAGGTTTTGCTCTTAAACCTCCACTGAATAATGCTGTATTACATATAGACAAAAAATAATTCACCTAATATGTACTCAGTGTTGGGTAGAAAGCTGAAAGATGTGGCTAGCAGTTGATATCCCGGCTACAGAAAAATCAATAGCAAAACTCCTATTGAGTTGAACATGGTGAGATTTTTTATTTCACCTTGAGTGTCATAGAGCAGCAAATATGTTGGCCAATACAGTTAAAGAAAAGAACATATTCTTCAGGCTGAAAAGAAAGAGACCATTTTGATAGTATTTAAAGAATGGGAAGAAGAATGAGTAAGAGGTGTGCCCTGGAGACAAAACTAAAATGGCAAAATCTACAAAGTGGGTATAAGAACCTGTATAGGATAAATGGACAAACAGTAAGTCACCGATGTAATTCAATGTTTTATCCTTGGTGTTTTCCTCTACAGCCTGCCTTTTTTCTGAAGCTCAGACCACAACCTGAGAAGAATCTCTTCTGCTCAGCTTGAGCAGTGCCTCATTTAAAGAATCTTAATAGAAATTAGAAATAATGATGTGAAGAAAAGGAAAGATAGCTTCAAGCTGAGTATTAAGCCAAACTTTCAGAGAGTGAAATCTATTCAAACATGCAACGGTGTAGTGTTGAAAAAGCACAAGGAATTGTACTCCTGGGTGCATTCCCATTTTGGTAGGTATATTGCTGTATGACTTTCCAGTCTTAGCATCTATGATGTTATGACAGCTTTTCAGAAAACTTTCTCTTTGCTCCTGTTTCAGTTTATGCTGTTACCTAATGTGGCACAGGAACTAGCAGCTTCCATGGTAGTGCCTAGGTGTGTGTATTTGAAAATGCACCACTAATTGTGTGAGATCGCCGAAGGATTCATTTGTAGAGATGGCACAGGCCATGATTTTGCCGAAAATCACTGTAATTCTCCTTTGTGACCTTATGCAAGTCATTATTGTCTGGGACCATGCTTGTACTGCCATGCACCACCGTGGCTTTATCACAGCATTTATGTTCCAGGTTCCCAGGAGGAGTCCAGCATCCTGTGCAAGGTGCTTTGACTCCCTACACACTGTACTTGGAGAACTGAACCTACAAAAAAGGTACCTTTGAGCAAGTTGCTGCCCAAAGAAGTACTGGATTGAGTGAAACATTAATTTGTTAAGATGCATTTCCTTCCATTTGGGTTTCACAGCCCAGTTCCCATATTTGAATGCATGGGTCCTTCTCTCAGAGCTCAAGAAGGGATTCTAGACCAGCTTTCTTTACATGTCAGAATTGTATTGAAAACACTGGTTTTAGTATACTCTGCTTCTATAAACAACTTGTAAGAAAAAATTGGAAGGCCTTTTACTTCTTACTTCTGCTTCCCTGCACAAGTCCACAATATGTGTAGAGAAAAAAAAATTTTTCTTCATTCATGATCTATTTTCTCCATCAGTGATAAAAATTTTAAGGGACTGGGGCTGTTTCTACCGGTGTATTTCTGCAATATTTTAGCTCAGTGAAGATCTATTTCAGTTAAAACCTGTAAGTGTTATTTTAATGCAAAAAGATCAAAGTAGTTTTCATTTTTCCATAGTATTCATTAACTTATATAAACAGGAACAACATCTTGTGTTTGTTATTGTAGTATTTTAAATTCAGGCAGCTAATGCAGAAATAAAGAGACAGTCTATTATTTTCTTAATAGACATGTGAGAGGACTTTTACATAGTTTGTTTTGATGTTTTCTTGATATTCTTCCTGCTCCATTATGTTTCCACAATGCCCTCAAATATTTGAAACACAAAACACTTTGTGTTCCATATTTCAAAAGTGTTGTTATTAGATACAGGGTTTTTTTCCAATATCCTCAGAGGTTCTTAGTCTTCAAAAGCAGACATGGATCAATTGTAATATTATTAAGGAGAAAGAAAATTAATGCAGTTCTTTTTCTAGGAGAACACTAGATTTTGAACAGTCTGACTATTTTTCTAACCAGATCTGGAGAGATGGAATAGACATCACCAGAGACTTAACGAACATCTTTCCAGTTGGTGTCATTCTCTTCCTTCTTCCTCAGTTTTAATCTCCTTTCTGTCTGAGGCAGATGGCATTATGCTGATGAAGGAAAAAGATGTCTGGTTCTCAACAGCTTGTACCAGTAGACCAGCAGTGCCTTTTCTCGCAAAACTTATTTTATGTGGAGAAAAGAATAAAAGATAATTATTGTTCAAAAGGAAAAGAGCTTGAAGTTCATTAGTAAAACATGCTTACAAAGGATATGGGTACTGCCAAAACGCAACTCTGCTGTGTCCTTTCAAACTCTTCCATGGGGTGAATGACTTATTGATTCTGTGAAGCTCTGAGTGGGACATACTGTATACTGTAGATGTGGTTGCACTGTGGGAGAGTTATTCTGATCAGGTAGTGTAGATCAGAATTTCTAACTTCTCAGGGAAATCATTAAATGCTGCAGGAAAACAGATGCTTAACCCAAATGATTAAGTGTATTTTTAGGTCAAAACCTAGTTATACATTACAAAAATAAAAGTTTTACCTAGCTTTAATGGTAAACTATGAACTTCAAGCCAATGAGACTTCTGGAGTCAGCTGTTGTCCAGCATTATTATCTGGATACTGCCAAATATTAAGTAGTATGACATAAAAACCCAACTTGAGATAGTTTTCATTAGAGGACTAGCAGTTTTCAAATTCAGTCCCAAACAGCTGACTTTTTAAAATATTATCTCTTGCTCTAAATTTTAAGATAAAATTTAAAAAACACCCCAAAATTTAGTTTAGACATTGACAAATAATGACTTTGAAGGTTTTGTTCCTGTGCATTTTTTTTAGAAAAATTATAAACCTTAGTTCATGCTTTTATGGACCAAGTCTTCAGTTTTCAGGATATTCATTCAATCTGCAAATGAAAAAGCTACTTAAAAAAGAATCATATGCAATAAAATATTATCTTTCATAAAATGAACCTTTAGCATCTTACATTTTATGATATGGACCATTAATGGGTTTCTTTGAAATATCATTTTCAACTGATGGTAACCAAAATGAAAAAAGAAACAATGTTTTACATTTATGTCAAAATGCCATATTTATTTAACATATTTTATTATAAAAGAGTCTCATTCTATTTAATGTACAATAACAATGGGGAAAAAAATGGAGGTTCTGATGCTGAAAACACAGTAGGAATTAAGGAAGAAAACAGGTTTCCAAATTGCGCTTGACTCAATACAATATACAAACTAGTGTTTACATCCTATTGACTGCTAGAGGATGGATTGTCAGGCCACTCAAATGCTGTCTGATAGCTACCTAGTAGAGATGATGACAACTTTTTACAGTGCCGCAGCTAACAAAGGCTTTACTTCAAATAGCAGGAGACTGTGAATTCAAGTGGGAGATTCTTAGTAACGTGGTGTCATGTTTTCAGTTGGGATAGAGTTAACCTCCTTACAGCCAGCTGGGATAGTACTTTGCTTTGGATTTGGGATGGGAAATACTGTTTTTTGTTGTCGCTAAGCAGTCAAGGTCTTTTGTGCTCTTCATACTGCCCTCAAGCAAGTAGATTGGTAGTGCCTAAGAAGCTGGGAGGAGACAGCGAGGACCTCTGACACCAACTGACTAAAAGAATATTCCATGCCATACGATGTCATGCTCAGTATATGAAGCTGGGGGAAGAAGGCACTGGGTGACATCTTGAGTTACAGCATTTTGTCTTCCCAAATAAGCATTATGTGTGATGGAGTCCTGCTTTCCTGGAGGGGGTGGAACACTTCCCTGTTGGAAGGAAGTAGTTAATGAATTCCTTGGTTTGCTTTGCTTGCATGTGCAGCTTTTGCTCTGCCTGTGAAACTGTTTTTATCTCAACCCTTGAGTTTTGTCACTTTTACTCCTCTGATTCTTTCCCCCATCCTAGTGCGGGGGAATAAGTGAGTGGCTGTGTGGTGCTGTTACTGGCTGGGGTTAAACTTCAATGGTCCATTTGGTGCCCAGAGTGCTCCACTGTCCCGAGGTTAACAATTTCATTCTCTATTGACTGAGCGCGCCAGATGAGTGTTGCAGAATGGCTGTGGGAGCAGGGCCATGGGTCCACGGAAGCATTGTACAAGCAATCCTCTTGTTAGCCTAAGTGTTTAACATAAGTAGGATTTTAGCCACAGTAGGCCTCAGTGAGAACTGCAAGTTACGCTGACAAGGAAGAAGAGCCAAGGTCACACAGACCCTGCTAGAATGGTAAACAAGGAGAGAGGGAGAGTGTCCTTCTGGAATGTTGGAGAACCTTGAAGCAGAAACTGCAAGTAGGAGGTGTATGAACATGTAATCTTTAGAAGCCTAGCCAATTAGTGTGTGACAAGTAGGCATAATTTACAATAAGAGTATAAATATCTGAGCTATCCGAATAAACGCTGGAGCTTGCTTTATCACTCATATTGAGTCGGCCGCATGTCTTCCCGGGCCCCTCCCGACAGATGAGAGGTTCCATGTTCATATCACAAGAGCCCTCCAAAAAGGACTATCATGTTCATACACTTCTTGTGCACTCCCAGCCATTGGAGTCATGGTATTTTGATGTGGCTCTGATATGCGAAATGTGACCTATATATGCAGTTCCTTCACTGATTCTCTTTCTTATGAAAACAAAAAACTCAAACCAGAAACCAAACCAAACCACAAAATCCCCCATATCTGAAGACCTTAATCATTTCCTAGGGTCAGGATTTAAGTTTTACATCTCACCCAAAAGATTGATTAAACTCTTGCCACATTCACATGCCAGAAGTGTACTGTATTGATTGAACTTCTACTGCTTTTAGCAGTTAATAAATCCCAAGTTAGTGTTTACTGGCTTACAAAAGAGAGAGACACAACAACATTGCATATATTAATTGTGCTTTTGAAATTAAATGTCGGTAGCATATTGGAAAGGTGGAACTATTTTCATTAATGCGCCAGGTTGACAGCAAGTTGTGTTAACAAAGTTCAGCAAAATGTCTTCAGTGTCCCTGGGATGTTCATAAAAATAAATTAGCCTGGGAAGACACAGCGTGTTTAAGGAAATTCTAATACATGTGATTGCACTGAAATGCAAAGCAAGCCAACAGGTTTCCTGAAATGATTAACAGTTTACTAGGTTTGGACCATCAACGAATGTTTTACATATCCATAATTTACTGTCATTTCCTTAGGTTGACTACAACTTACGCAGAGGCCAATTCAGAGGAGAGAACGCTAATTTAACCTTAGCTCTCTTTTGAGTTGTGAATGAGACCACTTATTTTTAACTACATAATCTCTGACCACAGACAGCACAACCCAAGGTGCTCACTGATGCTGAATAAATGGAAAGAGACTGGTTAGTACATCTCAATGAGCTATTCTGTAGAGTATTTGACTCTGTGCCTTGATGTCAGTAGTCAGGATGGGAAAAGTAATTACATTAATTAACCAAAGAGAAAAATCTTCCAAAACCTTGTGTCTTTGTTTTAGAGTCAGATAAAATAATTTCAGGAAGGAAATACGCGGATCACTGCTAAGCAGAAATGTAACTTTAAGGCTGGAACTGTGAATATCAGTCATCAGGACTGGGGCTAACAATTTAAAAGTGGGGTGTCCAAAGTGAGGTGATCAGTGAGGCTCCTTTTATAGAGAACACAGAAGTCTTGGACAATTATTCATCCCCCATTCATGTTATTTTTTGACATGTCTGAAGCATCTGACCTGTTTGGAAACAGGCACAGAAGTAAGGTGATCTGAACTACATCAATTGATATGCTGTTCCTTTGTCTTCACATAGTGTAGGGGGAGCTTAAATGGTTAATGGGGAGCATGTCTACCTTTACTCAACTATTCAGGGAGAAGACTTTCATCCTGACATGGGTCACTGATTCATGAATTTTTGTAATATTTATTGCAACATATTGCAGGGGATATTATTCCACAAAGGTGTATGAAGATAAAGTGAATTCCAGTGATCTGAACAGGTGGACTTCATTACTTTTGGCAATGTTCTGACCTGAGTACAGTCTGCTCTATCCATTATCTTCTTTACATAGCCTCCTCTAGAATGCAAAGTAGAAATAAAAATAAAGTAATCCTGGGATCAACTCAGAGATCAAGTGCCAAAACCAAAATTACCAGGGACCAAGAAGATCTAGGAGCACACCAAACAGACCAGCTTTGGAATAGACACATCATAGAAAGTATTCTAGATATATAGATAGAACAGAAACTACCAAAGCTGATTTTTTCTGTATTATAGCATGAGAGAATATTGGGTTAAAGTATTGACAAATAATCAAGGAATGGACAGAGAATGGCTGGAGAGCAGTTCTGAGGAGAAGAACTTGGGAGTGCTCATGGATGAGAAGCTCAACATGAGCTGGCAGTGCATGCTGGCAGCCCAGAAAGCCAACCATATCCTGGGTTGCATCAAAAGAATTGTGACCAGCAGGTCACGGGAGGTGATTCTCCCTGTCTGCTCCGCGCTTGTGAGACCCTACGTGGAGTACTGTGTCCAGCTGTGGAGTCCTCAACATAGAAAGGACATCGAACTGTTGGAACAGGTCCAGCGGAGGGCCACCAAGATAATTAGAGAGATGGAGCACCTCTTCTATGAGGACAGGCTGAGGGAGCTGGGGCTGTTCAGCCTGGAGAAGGCTCCGGGGAGACCTGATAGCAGACTTCCAGTATCTGAAGGGAGGCTACAGGAGAGCTGGGGAGGGACTCTTTGTCAGGAAGTCTAGTGATAGGACAAGGGGTAATGGTTTTAAATTGGAAGAGGGGAGATTTAGAATAGATATTAGGGAGAAGTTCTTTTCTGTGAGGGTGGTGAGGCACTGGAACAGATTGCCCAGAGAAGCTGTTGATGCCCCATCCCTGGAAGTGATACAGCCGTATGGGGCTTTGAGCAATCTGTTCTAGCGGGAGGTGTCCCTGCCTATGGCAGGGGGTTTGGAACTGGATGATCTTTAAGGTCCCTTCCAATTCTAACCATTCTATGAGTCTATGAATGGTTTGGATCATCTGGTTATTTTTTGACATGTCTGAAGCATCTGACCTGACCAAGAGAACAGGTCATTGTCATTAACCATACCAAAGCTAAGAAAAAACAATGTGTTTAAATGTTGAAGGAGATTCACTATTATGAGTGAGAGAGAACTGTTGAAAAAAAGAGGTGCAGGCAGGAAAGGAAGAGAAAAAAGAGTAAATTTGTACATTTTGCTTAGTAACCAGGGGATGCCTAAAAGGGAAAAAAAAATCATAAAATCTTCTACATTAGAAAAAATTATGTAATGCTACTCGTTTCATCAACCAAGGTTGTGTCTAGAATATATATAATTTCATAACTCTTTATGTAAAAGACACTGCTGCAGCAAAACTAGAAAATCGTGGTCAGCTATGATGCTCATGTTTTAAATAGACTACTGAAAAAAATGAAGAAAATTCTGAAAATAACCCCATAAAACATTCAGGAGCTGGAGAAAAAAAATCCAGACACACCAAAAAACTCAGGGTATTTAAATTATCTACAAGAATGATGAGAGCTGGCTTGATCCCACTGTGTATTTCTTTCAAAGGGAGAAAATGCAAGATAATGAAGAGCTTTTTAATGTTGGAGTCCCAATGAAAACTAACAGCTTGGAATGGCAACTGAACAGTTTTTAATTTAAAGTGAAAGTTATTTATCACAGGAACTTCAGAAAAGGAAAAAAGTGAGTAAAGTTTTTGAATTTCTGAAATCAAATTTTGTATTTGGGTGCTGAGGAAAAAATTACAAAATTATTGTCCAATTTAATGAGAAAAACCCTTGCTTCAACAAAGTTACAAGGAAGCAGAACAACTGCCACAGTAAAGTTGACATCAGCTTTCTTACCCTCCACCTCCTGCCCCAAAAGGAACAAAATTTTCTCGTAGGAATGTAGAAAAAAGTGATGCATTCTTTTTTGATATATAAGAGATTAAATTAGCTTAATTTCCCTCCATTCAATACCTCTGAAGATACTTTAGGAGCGTAATGGCAGAATGCCAATTCATAACATCCTAAATAGGTGGAAAAAATTACTTGCTGAAAGTACCTCCCCTTCTCTTCAGCTGGCTAAAATTAGCTGCCCAGTTTCAAAAAGCTGAAATAAGGTGGGATAAATCCTATCATAAAAAGAATTCAGTGGAAAATAATCCATGAGAAAGGGTATGCTTTGTGAAAAAAGTACTTACCATCATGCATTTGCTGTAATTATACTTTGCTTTTCAAATCGTAATGAACAGTGGTTTATATAAATGGTAGGTTAAAAACATGACTAATTTAGTTATTGTTATTTCCTTTGGCATTCTTTTTGATATATGTATTGTTAAAATCTCAGTATATTGACTGCTTTGAATTTGCATCTTTGGTTAGTTGGCTTCTTAGCTTAACGCACTTTACTGCAATTAGAAATATTTACGCCTGGAGGCATTTGCTACAGAGGTACCTCTACCTTTCTGATATTTTTGTCCTTCTTCCCACTTCTTAACATTCAAAATCCCAGAGAGAGTTTCCAGCTGGGACTGGAACTAAAAGAAATATCCTGACTTGAACCCATCTGGAATATGCTTGTGGGAGAAGTCATGGGTTTGGACTGCAGGAAGATGCATAGGAGGCTAAGAGACGATGTGCTGAGAGAGGATGGATGGGAAGTGGACAGAATAGTAACACCATTGTGTAACCTTCTCTTGGGCATCATGAAAGTTTCCTGCAATTCTGGTACTACCTACGTGCATATTTTAGTGACACGGGAATCAAAGTGTAGAAGATACTGAAGACTGGACTCCCTGTTAGTGTCTCGAAGTATAACCGGAAAAGCTTTTCTTTCATCTTTTCACTTCCTGAGGTTGTAGACCTGAATAGTTAAGAAAAACATTTTTTCTTATAAATTGTTGTTTCCCTATCTGAAATTCCCACATCTTGACTACTTTTCTGTTTCCCTTTGTAGCAATTTGTTCGATTATGTTTATACCAAGATTGTCTGTTTGACTATTGTGTGTTGAAGACATTTACAAGGTGGCTTTGAACTTGGTACTTTCTGTGGCTGTTAGAAAGACAGCCATGGAAACCCAAAGCTTGCTGTAGGCTTTAAAGTGTGCCCTTGAGACAGGAAGGAGAACAACATAATAAACCTTGACTGTGTTCCAGGTTTGAGTCAGAGTAGATGTTAATTTGTCTGTTCATACATTTTCATTCTGCTAGAGTGACTTGTAATCCCTGTTTACATACCCAAGTTGGAATGAGGTGACCGCTTTGCCCCCAGACTTTGAAATATATAGCAGGATTTCCTAAACTTAGATTGTCAGGGTACTGTAGATATCACCAAGTATCTTCTGCTATGCAGCCACACATGCATTCTCAGTCTTATCTCCCATATGCATCATCTACAAAATATGCCTATAGGAGGTTATTTTCTCATTATTCATTCACCCGATAGTTTGCCTGTCATTTCAATCTCACCAAGGAGTACTCCCACCATATTTTGGGAATGTCTTCAGTGAGCACCTGGTGCTTCTTTTCTTTATCTTCAACATTCTCCTTTCTGATTTCTTTAGGCTCCCTCTGTCTTTACTTTTTAGGGTAAAGTGGAGTTAAACTAAAATCCCTCTTATGTGATAAAGAAGGAAATAATTCTAGATGTTAAAATAGGTTGTCAGAAACGTTGACAAGTGTAGATAGAATGTGATTTATGGACCTTTAACTTTTTAAATTAAAATCTTATATCCTTAGGTAATACAGTAGTGCGAGTGTGCATTGAATTCTTGCACTGCATTCCAAATTATCTATAGCACATTAATTTACCATAGATCTGTTTCAGTTGTTTGAGTAAAATGGACAAGATAAATTGAATTAGTCTGAGGTATAAGATTGTGGGGAAAATGAAAGTCCATGAAGACTGTCAGATGTAAGAATTAACTGTTACCACTTTAAGTGTTACTTGTAAAATAGAGACTCTGAGAGACATTTTTGAATTTGGATATCCTTTTGCTGGCTGATACAGTGGATATTCTGTTCAGTGACACAGAGTTTAGGGGATATGTAGCATAGTTTTCCTTTCAATATGTCTCAAGTTAGAAATGGAAATTTCAGAACTTAACAGAATTCATTTAAAGTTGGGCCAATAGTCCATTAGACTTGTGTCCTGACAGCCTTGTGACAGAATTCAGAATTGTAGGTCAGAAACCTCAGAAAATTCAAATTCTGCTATAACCTACCCACAAAGAATTTTCTTTCTTATCACAATTAATTATGGATTTCCATATATCCTGAAGAATGACAAACCCCCAAATCTTGATTAAATTTTAACTTTTTAAAAATTCAAATTAATGATTTTTCAGTACTAGTTTCAAATGTTCTGTACTTGTGCAGTCTGGGCATAGATACTGCCAAAATACTTTGCAAAATATTCTGCGAGGTTGAGTTTTCTCTTCAATGTGGCTGATAGAAAGCACTGAAATTACCCTGGAAGGCCTTTTTTCAAATCACTTTTAGCTTGGAAGGATGAATAGTTTTGAAAAGGGATATCCAGGGACAGTAAAGGTCATTCAAAATTATTTCAGGACCTGGGACATTTGCTGAAATTAATATTTAAAAAGAAAATTATAAGCCCTACAGCAGGAACGACAGAAAACCGCTCCTTTTTGTTTGTTTGTTTGTTTTGTTATTCTTTTCCCTCTAAAATTTTGGACCTGATCTACAGCGGTTTTTGGAGTTTTTCAGAGTAAAATAAAATAGTATTATAAAAGAAAACAGATAAAGGACAATCTTACAGTTAAAGATACATTTACAGTCATAAGTACTCTATATGTGTTTTTTGGGAGTTCCAAAGTCCCACTCAAACTATACTATTTAGATGCCTAAGTAGATACAGATGAAAGTTAAAATTCTTTTACAGATTAGAAACTGGTAAAGCAATAAAATGAAATAAAGGCAAAAATAGGAAAAAAGGTCACAGCTGGATACCTCAGTATTACAGCCAAGACTACATTATCGACCATGCATTATTAGTTACCTGAAAAAGCTAGTCCCTTAGGCTCCCTTTACAGGGGGCACTTATAAAGGCAGTTCACATCTTAGGTATGTGAAATGGCTTTCCAGAAGTACTTATCTGTTAACTTCTACTGAAGGAATTCAGGTAATAAGGTTCCTAACTTAGACCTGGAATTCTGGAAGATGAAACACCTGCCTGTGCTTCGTCAACCACATAAACTGAGATGCGTGAATTGCCTCTGCTAGATATACATATTTTCTCAGGTTCCCTATATCTGATTTAATTTGCTTACAATAGAAGCAGTGAAAGGTATCTATTTCAGAAATCCCCTCCTAACCTTACATTATTCTGTTTCCTTTTCACCCACACCTTCTCACATGCATGATTCTACATTTTCTTTGCTAGGAGGAATAAAAAACTTCAACTTAGGAATTGTATTGGGATACGTTTCTATCTGCAGCAGATGAGTTCTCTCACTTTGAGAGCTCGTTTACAAAAACGAAGTGTATGTGCCAAAATGGTCTAGTCTGTGAGAGCAGGAAATAGGTTCAGAGAAACTCTGAATTGCTCTGATTTTCTTCCTCTCACAAAATAGCATTTGTCAGTGTGGAGTGATGTATTTATTAGTGCAGAGACCACCATCCTATCTCTCTATCAGCAATGGCATCCCTCTGTGGCTGCTTAAATTCAGAATCTTTCCCTTTTACATGGTCTGAGTGGAACAAAAGGACTAGATCTCAATGGAGAATTCGGCTGCTTGTCTGCTGAGGTACCTCAAGCCTATGCACGTGTTCAGAATTTTAATATCTATTGTCAGCCAGGGTTAGGCACATTTTTCTCTTCATCTAAATCTAAAAATGCTGAAAACATCTTGAGAAATGTTTTGCTATTTTACTTTTGGTTCAGAAATTATTCATTGCTTGGATTTGTGTACTGACAGATAATGAGAGAACATCACACAATATATGATAACAATAACACTGAAGTAATGTGAGAAAGTCATTTATCTTTCTGTTTCCACTCTGCCTGTGAGAATCTGAAAATCACTACCATTCCCATTTGAATGAATATTTTGGTAGGAAACATTCATTTGAATATAAAGGACTGAAGAGTTCAGCTATTGATGATATACAGAGAAGTTAGAAGGAGAGGGAAGAAAGAGATGGAGTATTCCTACTTATCAGCAATATAAACTGCATCTTTTGAATGTTTTGTAAGTATTAAAATACCTTCTGTTTATTGATAATCTCTTTGCCAGACATGTTTTGTAAGTCTATTGCTCAGAAAAGGTATCTGTTATTTTCCATGTCTCTCTCTCTCTCTTCCTTCTCTCACTTCTTCTAAATTGCCTAGCAGCTTGGAGGAATCTGTCAGAAATTTCATTAAAGCTTCAATATTTGCCTGTACAGGTAGAACTAATTAAGTTTAGAAGAACTGTTAGAAAAGTGTATATTCCTTTCGCCCTTCCTAATGTTGATATAGGAATTAATAGTAATTGATTACAATCTGTGCCCCAATTACATTGAAAATTTCTAACTTCAGTAATGGATCTAACTCAAGCACTTAAAGAATATGCTAAGGATAAAGGCTCTTTAGATCCCTTGTGAAAGATCAGAAGCCACAGAAAAAATACATCTGTCCCTTATGGCTTTATGTATTTGAGCTAGTGCAAAATTAGCAGGGGCCTAGATCCTGCCAAATGCATATTGTATAGGAAAGAGGAGAAGAAAGATGGGGTTCTTCCTGTCTTATATCTGGGATTCCTTAATGGTCAGTAATCTCAATCCTCAAGGAAGTGCCCAACTTTCTGAACAGTACTTCTTAATGGTCTTGAAGAACTGAGATGAAGTCTGGAGCCAACTACTGCAGTGCTGTGCTGACAAAGGCTAAGTGAGAGGCTTGACTTGACCTTAACCTAAATTCTTTTCGTTTCCAGACCTGGAAAAACCAGACTAACAAAAAAGCATGCTCAACTCCTTCCTCTTTCCCATTCTGATAAACTTCATTGTTGTTTCTTCCTTCTTTACTTTTTAGTCTTGGAGGTGAAACATACTTTATTTGGGAAAGTGAGAGGGAGCCCAAAACTGCAATAATCACATTGGTTTAGGGATTGAGAAAAGTTAATTCAGGATTGTATGCAACTTGGTGGTCCAAATTTGACAGCCTAGGGCACTTGATTACCATATAGTTCTTCCCTTCTCCAAAATTGATAGACTAAATGTATTACTTTTAGTTGAGTTCCAGTCTGTCAAGAAGATAATTATTTCTGTAGTTAGATGGTTCCAACCAGCCAAAGCCATGACACTATCTTGTCTGACCTGACTTTAGAAATCTGGCTTCACAGATTTGCTGTGGCAAAGCAGTCCTACAAAGCAATAAATGCTGTTACCAGTTCATCCCAATGATTTCAGATCTGCTTATATATTTGGCCTGCAAAATTTAAGTGCAACCTTTTAAATTTATGTTGAGTTCACAACCTCAAAGTGAAAAACAAAAAGAAAAACATGAGCAGCTGGACATCTTAATATTTTGCAGCAGCTTCTGGTCTATTTTAGACTGAAGCCCTTGCTGAGCATGATTTCCCTGATTTCTAGGGGCACCTTATATTGGCACTGAGAGACACAATTACTTTGCATGTACCTTGCTAATTTATATATTACTTACAAACTGCAGACAAACAGATTTATACTCTTAAGTAAACCGATTTGCAGTCCAAACTGCACCCCAAGTAAACTAGAGATACATATGTATGTGAATTCTGAAAAAAACCCTTAATTTCCTCTTTCGGTGTGGAAGTAGATTTACTTTTCTTTCATAAATTCTCACATAAACCATTCCCTTGTGTGAAAGAATTTCCTTGGAGTACCAAAAATTATTAAAAAATAAGTACAGTTTTCTCACAAGAAAATCCTAAAATCTTACAGTTGTCATGACTCTATTCATGTTCAGCTACCTTTAAATGTGAAGTTTGAAACATTTACCTCTCGTGGATGAGTCAAGAACACGTTGTACCGGGACAAAAAGCTAAATTAAGTGGTGTTGGTAGTTCATTAGTTAACACTTTCCTCACTAAATCAGTACTTGTAACTCAGCATGAAGTACTGTGTTTTAGATGAAAAATAAAACATAGGTCCCTGACCATTTTGCTTCATTAAACATCTGGTGGCACTTTTAACCAGAGCAGAGGATGTTAATTTCAATGTTCTTACAAAATTCCTAGCTGGGTAATTACATTCTGCTCCACTAAACTCCCCCTAGAGAAAATTTAATTAAAATGAGTTGATGTCTCTCTGGCACAGACTAGACAGGTATCTGTAACACAAAAGCCACCAGCACAATTGACATAAAATGATGCTCTTCTGTGTCAGGGAAAAAACATATAAAAGTATTACTTTCTCCTCAGCAGAATGGACATTCCATTTCAGGCACTGTGCATATGCACATTATACTGTTGAAAACAAAGTACTAAATTTTTTTGATATTTGCCCAGAAATTCTTTTAAGCAGTAGGAACTGAATTCATAGCTCTTTCAGCAGTTAGACAGGGTTGTTCTTAGTAGGTTTTATTAATGTTCTAAATAGTGATTAAATAGATATACACAGGAGACAGGGATGGGGAAGGCACTTTTGCTCTGCAGCTTGGAAGTTGCTACAAAGATATTGAGAAAATCTTTTACATTAATAATCAAAGAATCACAGAAGAAAATGGGCTGGAGGGCACCTCTGGAGATTGCCTAGTCCAACATCTCTATTCAGAGCAGGGACAGCTGCCCAGAAGGTTGTCCGAGTTGTCCAGTCACATTTGAATATTGTCAAGGATAGTGAGTCCACAACCTCTCGGAGTAACCTGTGCCAGTGTTTGACCGCACTCACAGTGAAAAAAAAAAATTAAAAAAAATTTCTAATGTTTCAACAGAAATATTTGTGTTTCAGCTTGTGCTCATTGCCTCTTGTCCTTCTACTGGGCACCACTGTGTCTGTCTCCATCTTCTTTACTCTCCCATCAGGCGTTTATAGACATTGATAAAACCATACACCGACTCTTTTCTGGGCTGAACAGTTACGGTTCTCTCAGCCTCACCTTTTATGTTAGGTGCTCCAAGTCTTTAGTTACCTATCGTGGTCCTTTGCCAGACTTGGTCCAGTATGTCCATGTTTCTCTTGTACTGGGGGGCTGAGAAATTAACTGAGAGCTCCAGACAGGTCCCTGTAGGGTCTAGAAGAGGCTGATTAAAGAATTAGTTGGACAGACGATGATCCCCTGTTTGCTAAATACTTGAGCACCAGGTGACAGAAGGCAGCAAGACGGTTGATAGCACCTTCTTGTAGGAAAAAATTTGAGAAAGTCAAAAATCAAATGGGCATATTCTCTGAACCTCATATGTCTTGCAAATATTTTGCTTCAGATCCACCTCCATATGACTGTCATTCTTTACTGGTTCTTAGCAACAGCTTACCCTTTTAAAGCTTTAATTAAACTGTCTCACTAATGGACAGTTAATGATTTAAAAGGAAACAATTCACCAATGTCATGTCCCTCCATTATACAATACACATTTTAATGGTTTGTACTGAATCAGTTGCTTATTAAGACCTTGAATATCTGAACAATCATACTACATTTTCTCAAAATAGCATAACATGATACAATGTGGTTAAAGCAGAGTGACAGCAAGAGCTGTGGCTTGAATGTAAATGCTGCATTGTACCGTGGCAAAAAAATGTTCCACAAATCTAGTGAGTCAGTTATAGCCTTGAGTTTGGATGATATTCAGCATAATGACATGGCTCAGAACTAATTTCTGAACAGTCCCTCATCACTCACAGAGCCTACTCAGTCATCTAGAGCCCGTGCAAGCAAAACTCCCAGCGACTTCAACAAAGCAATGCCTTAGAAATGAATTCAGGATAGTTCAAGGGAAAAAAAAAAGTCAAAGTCAAATAGAAAAACAATTACTTTAGAAAGCATACAGCTTCCATCATTGTGATATCTCTGCACTTCACAATCTTTGCCCAAAATGCTATTAAAATATTCTTAAAGTAGGAATTTTATGAATAGGTATCTGATGTGTCCAAGGTCATACAAGAAAACTGGCAAACAGCAATACCACAATCCACACTAGGAGAAAAACCCTTGTTCTAGGATAGAGATATTTTCAGTAGAGTTACGGTTCTGTAGTACTGACTAGGAAGTGCTAGGACATTTTCTACACCAAATTGCACTGTTAAAATGCATCCTTAAAAATCTGAAGCAATGTTGATATTCAGACTGATTTCCTTATTGTTATTGACAGTAAACTTCATCCTGAGCTAAAGTCTTTCCCTATATGCACCTAAGATATGCCTTGCTGCAGCGTGAGATCGCTTCTCATTCTTTTCTTTTCCAGTTCATTATAATAATTGATTCTATTGATCCTATGCTTTTTCTGAAAATGTTTCTGCATTAATAACTCAGCAATGAATAGCAGAACCACTCTTCTAAACCAAAACTTATCAGCAGTAGATGACCAAGGATTAAAAATAGATTTATGTACCAGTGAATAGCAAGATGACACAGGCTACATTCCCTAGAAAACTAGTTGTGTTAGAGCTTGTTCTCTAGTCTTACATTGTGGGCTAGCACCAGTCAGCTGCTAAGCACCACGCAGAGGCTTCCTCCCTCCCTGCCTCCTGAAGTGGGACGTGGGAAACAATAGGAACAGCACAAGTAAAAAAGACCTCATGCATCAAGATAAAACCAGCTTAATAAGTGAAAGAAGAAGAGGAAAGGGGAGGGGAAAAGAGCAAAAGAACCAAGCAAGTGATGCAAAGTCGATGACTCACCACCTCTCACAAACAGAATGATGCCTGCCGGTTTCTGAGCAATGTCTACCTTCCCCCCTAAAACTATGATTTTATTAATGAGCATGACATTGCATGGCATGGGATATCCCCTTAGTGAACTTGGACAACTGTCCTGGTTGTGTCCCCTCTCAGCTTCTTCAAGTGTCCCCGACCTACTTGCTGAGGGGGCCGAATCTGAAAAAGAGAAAGCGTTGACGCTGTGCAAGTACTGCTCAGCAACAGCAAAAACAGTTGTGTGTTATCAACACTACTTTGGTCACAAGACTAAAGCACAGCACCACAAGGAAGAAAATTAACACCATCCCAGCCATGACCAGTACTCCGTGAGATCTTATTTATGCCAGTTACTTGTTTTAAGATTTAAACCGGGAAAGCCACATCCATGCATCTGCTGGAATCAGGCAATCAGCTGACCTGTGCCAATTCCAGACACTGTGCCTAGGAGTTATTTTGGGTTATCAAAGAAAGATGCAAATGATCTGGAGACTGCTCAAATAGTTTGGCAGTATTGATGATCCCTGACCTATAGTCTGATGATGGTTAATATCTTGGTATATAAGCCTGAGTCATATAAGTGCTTTTTCAAAGAAAAGGGTAAACGTGACCTAGTCAACAGCAAATGACCCTCATACTGGGGAATTTTGGTTTTGTATTTGTTTTTCTCTCTTCTTACAATTGCTAATGTAAATATTTGTGGAAACATTTTGGCTATGCACTATGTAGGTTTAAGGTGGTTTTGGTGTTTTTTTTTTTTTATTTGTGGGGTTTTTGTTTGGTTTGTGTTTGTTTTTGGTAATATTTCTGTACAAATTTCTGGGATTTAATTTGTTCTCTTTCTGCTCTAAATGTTTCTAAGCTTTATCACAGTTTCAAAGCTCTATCACTTTAAGCTATTGCTGGAAAAGGACTTTATTACACGGTGGTCACATCCCTCACTTTGTAAACAAATTGACTTCCTTCTTTGCTTCTGTTTTGTTTGGCAAAGTAATTGTCTGTTACTGTCTTGCAGCAGTTCTCCTAGTTGCAGAGCCTTGTTGCACAATTTTAAATAAAATTGGTGGACTGACCTTTTTGTCTATGACCACGTCTTTATTTCCTTTTAAATTGAGAGTGAACTCTCACATAGGTTAGAGTAATCAAGGAGCAGAGCTTTATTTATTAGCATTGATTCTACAAATCACTTGGTGCAGCAAGCAAACTCTACAGGCAATACAATAATTTAGCTATTCTCTTGAATCTTAGAGCCTGTCTTCTGACTCTTGCTGGTGGTACAAGGAAAAGCGAGACAAAACAATGAGCAGCAATCACTGGTCTTCACCCCTTTGCTCCTTTATGGTTCAACACACAATAATGTAATTTACCGCAAGCAGGGAAAATCCTCAGGGAATCCTTTATAGAATGGGATACAGCCTTAGGCTTTTATGTGGTTTTTTTTTTTTTGTTTGTTTGTTTTTTTGGTTTTTTTTGCTTTCACTAAAAAGAGTACTCTTTACAGAGAAAAAATATTCTCATCCTGTATTTTCCCCTTCCCCTCTTCCTCCTGACACCAAAGTAACAGGTTGGCACTAGGATCATAGCACTACTCTCACTCTATAGACTGTAAGATAAATTGTCACAGAGGCACTGGAAATGTGGTCTTAGGTCTGTTGCATTTTAAGATTGGTTAAAATCCTCATTTGCTGTTTCCTAGGACAGTGACCTATTGGCTTGTATGCTGGGACAACTTCTGCAAAACTAGATGTTGTTCTCTTTAAATGTCAGTGTAGAAAGATTAAATTCTCCCAGAGAAGTTCAGAAGAGGAAAGGACTGTGATGAGGTTTATCTTGAAAGGAACATAAGTACATAAATTCAAAACTGACACTGAATCACACCTTAATTGTTTCCTTCAGACAGAGCAAAATAAAATTTTTTCTAAAGCATGACGGTAAGAGCCCAGAAACATTTCCCTATCAGGCAACGTTGGTGGGATATAAAAGGAATCTTTTCACTGAATTGTGAAATGATAACATCAGGAAAACTGCCCCAAATAGTAATACTAGAAGTAAAAAAGGATTTCGAGTGCCAACGGCTCTGTACATCATGGAAGACATGGTAGGACTATGTAAATGGACCAGCTGATGTTTGTGATAGGAATGCAAAGAAATTTGGAGAATTTCAGAAAAGCTTTTATTCCAAGATGGTAACACTGAAAAGCTGCATTACAGTGGGATATTTTTGGCCCTTTAACCATGATACAGATGATATATTAGACATCCATTTGCCATCCTCATTTTGACAAGCTGAGTTCTTAGTGGAAGGACATATTCAAGATATTTGATATCACAGTAGATCCTGTCAGCCTGAATTGGCTAAAAGCAAACTCTCTTTGGAAAGCAGCACTTCAAGAGAAGTCTCCTAGATGCTTGCTGTGCAAAAGAGACATTCTAGATAATGGGGCAAGAACTGTAGATGCAGTTTTGTAACAACTGGTGGTAGCAGTGGTGAGCATAATTAAAAATTAAGAGCATTATCAGAAGAATAGCACAAACTATATCTGGATCAGAGCCAAATATAAATCACTGGAGAAGCGGAGATTAACTCTGGTGACAGACTTGATTTGAATAAGTGAAAATGCCAATACTATACAAAGACATGAAC
The DNA here is from genome assembly GCA_013400375.1 of Thinocorus orbignyianus. Taxonomy (NCBI): domain Eukaryota; kingdom Metazoa; phylum Chordata; class Aves; order Ciconiiformes; family Thinocoridae; genus Thinocorus; species Thinocorus orbignyianus. The sequence goes on from VXBW01007089.1 coordinate 1,665,136, forward strand.
CTGGTACGAAGAAAACAGAAAGTGTATGAGAACTGGTGACGTTGTTTAGCTGTGGATCAGAGTTGGTAGAAGCCCCAGTGTTTCTCTAAGAGCAGCATTACCAAAAGCAAAAGTGTTGTGTATCAAAGGTGGAAAATAACATGGAGCAGAAAGATTTTTTTTCGTGCATGGATCAGAGAACCGTGTTATTGAAAAAAGAATAAAAAATAATTATTTGTTGCTTCGACTGTATATCAGTGGTATAGTCAGTATATTATGGGTGCAAACAGAGCCCAAACACTTATAGATCCCTTTGGACAAGCTTTTACCCTTGCTACCAGGGTAATGTCTTTCATTTTTTCCAGAGTTATGAATGTGCAATAAAAGTTCTTCTTTACCTGTGTTATTTTGAGGAGGACAAGGCTGACAGGAAGATTTGAAGGAACAGAGGTACTTTTTCCGATATCATTTCACTGACTTTGGAATTGAACTAGGACAATTGATGAAGGAAAAGTGAGCTTGAAAGTAACATTTTTTTTAAAAAATGTTAATGTCGGAAAAGTTGTCACATGACTTCCCCCACCTTCCCATGAGAGATTTTTGAAATAAGAAGAGTTGACTTTGAAGATTTGACTGGTCATGAAAAAGATGAAAACAGCACATTTTAAAATAGAGTCTGAAAACCACAAAAAGATTAATGACCATGGTACTAAGGAAGAAATGAGAAAGAGAAAATTTACTCACTAAAAAGGAAGGCACATGAGAAATATTCAGATTTGTTTGTGCAAAGTCCCAGAGAGAGAACCACAAAGAACTTGAGTAATCAGTCATGATATGTCTTGCAAAATCTAGTAGCAGATGAAAACTGGGTAACAACAGGGTAAGCACAGTCATCAGAAGTTATGGGTCTGTTCAAGAGAGTAAGAAAAAATAGTCATGTCCATGACAGGAGAAGATCCAAAGAAAAATGCAGAACTGCATTTAGAATCACAGAATTGTTTAGATTTAGTCTAATTAGCCTAGCACTGTCAAGTCCACCACTAAACCATGTGCCTCAGCACCACATCTACATTTCTTTTAAATATCTCCAGGGATGATGACTCCATCACTTCCCTGGGCAGCCTGTTCCAGTGCTCGACAACTCTTTCGGTGAAGATATTTTTTCCTAATATCCAATCTAAACTTCCCTGATGAAACTTGAGGCCATTTCCTCTCATGCTATCACTTGTTATCTGGGAGAAGAGACTTATCCTAACCTCGCTGTAGAGAGCGACAAGGTCTTCCTTCAGCCTCCTTTTCTCCAGGGTGGACAACCCAGCTCTCTCAGCTGCTCTTCATAAGACTTATTCTCCAGAACCCCTCATCAGCTTTGTTGCCCTTCTCTGGACCTGCTCCAGCACCTCAACATTCGTCTTGTAGTGAGGGACCCAAAACTGAACACAGAATTCAGAGTGAGGCCTCACTGGTTCTGAGGATAGGGGGATGATCACTTCCCTCGTCCTACTCACCACACTTTTCCTGACATAGGCCAGATCCTGTTGGCTTTCTTGGCCATCCGGGCAATACAGACCGGATTCTGTTGGTCTTCTTGACCAGCTGGGCACACTACTGGCTCATATACAGCCACCTGTCAACCAGCACACCCAAGTCCTTTTCCTCCAGAGCAACTTCCCAGTTTCCCCAAGATTATGACCCAGGTGCAGGATCTGGCACATGGCCTTGTTGAACCTCATACCATTGGCCTTGGTCCATTGACCCAGCCTCTCCAGATCCCTCTGCAGAGCCATCCTACCTTCAAGCAAGTCAACATTCTCACTTAACTTGGTTCCAACTGCAAACTTACTGTCGATGCACTTAATCCACTCATCCAGATAATTAATAAATATATTAAAGTTGTTAAACAGAGCTGGGAATTCAGGAAGGAATAACTCCTTGCACCTATCCAAGCTGGAGCTGGGAGTCAGATCTGTAGAAAGGTGAAAGATGGACAAGTCTTTTCACAGTAGGGTATGATATGAGCCAGGAAGACAATAAGTTAAAATATATGAAACAATAGAAGTTCAGATCTGATATAAGGAAAAAAAATAATTCATCTTTTCTGCATTTTATTTTTTGACAAGACTTTCTTGCAGTGGAGCAAGTTGCCCAGAGAGGCTGTGTGTTCTTCATCCTTTTGGATTTTCACTATAAAGCCTGAAGCAATATGCTCTGACCTTATAGTTGATCTTGTTGAGGTCTCTTCCAAGCTGAATTATCTTGTGATTCCATGATTCTGTGACTGTGGTATATCTTAATGCATGAGGATTATGTATTATGCATAGGGTTTTATATTTTTCCTTTCTTTATTGAAATAAAGTATTGGATTAATGCAGAGTCAGTTCCTTACATATCCTTGTGAGTATGCACTCAGCTGAGGAACAAAAAGCAGGATGTTTCTGAAACATTTTGCTAAACAAAGTCTATTCTATGTAAGGTTTCCTTTACAGGGAACAGTCTAAAACAAGGCGATGGAAGAGACTGCTCAGGTAGTTTAACTCACCATGACCTGCTTGAAACTAACAAAACACTGGATAGCGGTATTTGATCCCAGTGGATTTGCTGATGTTAAATCAGGCAAATCCTCTGCCATGCTCTGCATGCCACGATAAACACGGTAAATGAGAGGAAAATGTAATGAGGGCTTGTTTGGCAAAGCTTAGGAAAGATGTTATGTCATCATTACACTCACTGTATTCTAAAATCACAATTGTCTCTCTCCCACAGCAGCAGTATCTTCTAGATTAGATAAGGAAAAATATACGCTATACTGAAATAGACTTCAGATTTTGTGGCCTAGATACTTCCTTTTCCTCTTTCCAAAATTAATGGAAGCCCAACTGGGAGAAGAGGCATTCTGCTTGAAAGTTTTTCAATCTGGAAATGCCAGGTTTATATCAACCGCAATACTGGCCAAAATTTGCAGCAGAGAAAGTAACAGGAGAACATAAAGACAAGGCTTAACAAAGAAGGAAAAGAAAGAAGAGATAAGGAAAAAGGAGGAAGAGGGATGGGAGGTCACAAGAAACTTGTGGGACGTAAGGAAACAGGGAGAATGAACTATAAAGACAGAAGAGGAGAGGACACAGTAAGTGATAGAGTGCCTCTAAATAAATAATAAAGTACAAAATCCCAAGCAGATTCACAGAGATTGCACTGTTGCACACGTGTAGAAATTGAGCAGAAAATGCGCAGCATGACAGCAGATATTACTACTCTGTGTCATTACTGCTTTAAGCCTAGAGCATTCTTATACAAAGAAAAGAAGTTAAAAATGTTCAAACTAGCATTTTAGGCAACTTCTTTTAAGACACATTTCTAAGCTGTGCCACTAACCTGAGGGCGAGCTAAGTAATGCCGACCAAAGCTTGCTTGTGATTCACTGCTGACTTAAATCTGGTAAAGCAGCATCCTGAAGGCAGTCTGAAATATGGGCAGCCACAAACATGGGTTAAATTAATCTGGTTCAGCTAAAATGTAGTGCATGAAATAAGAGTCAGTCTAGTCAGTGTATAAAAATATATTATAAACTTTTATGACTTAAAATTACTGGTCCTGAGTATAACTCAGGTGAGGAACTTCTGAGAGATTTTTTCTTCCCTGAGAGAGGTGACAGGAGCATGGCACTCAGGCTTTGGTTGTATTCTTCCTCCCAATATTTTTAAAATGCAAAGACCGCTCGGATATTACCGTCTGACTGACAGCGAAGAAGATGGGTGGGGTATCCCCTCTCCTCCCTGCATCCTGAGCAGCCTGCTCAACAAAAGCACCTCAGATCCCACAGAACAGGTATCTTCCATGTGCCACTGCAAAGTGCTGCACATAGCACAGACCAACAGCTGTGTTATGCAGCACGACTGCCTGGTGTGCAAATACATCGCTGATGGCAGCAAGCATGGCTGGAGCACATGGTGATCACAAAGAGATTTCAAACCAGGACAGAAAGCCTTGGTAGTCTGAAGGTAGATTTCCCCTTCGTATCAGAAGGTAGTTCTCTTACTTACACCCTACAAAAACCCTTTTAGGGGAAAACACATGGTCTCCACAAGCCAGAGGCCTGATTTTTGCTTTTCTGTCAGTTTTCCTGGATTTTTGAGGCTGCAACCCCTACTTCTAGAGCAGCAGGAAACCACTGCTGTAATTCCAACATTAAGAAACAAAGTGGTCAGAGGGAAAAGTAGCAGGTGTTGATTCCTCCAGGGAGAGCATGAAGGAACAGAGGCTTTAAATCCACAATTTATAATGGAGAGAATATGTGATGGTGTGTGTGGAGTGTTACAAAAGGCAGAAGTACAATTTCACATAAAGATTGAACTTCAGAACACCAAGGAGAAAGCAACAAGCTATGAGAAAGGAGGCACTGAAATCAAAGCCAGTTGTTCCATGAACTCCAATTTTACAGTGCTCCAAAATGCACTGAGCTGTACCTACTGGCATATCATCAAAACCGGGAATAACATAAAACTGCCTACCCTTGAAGCATGACATGAGGAAATTTTGCAATTATGGAATACTGAATATATTCCAACAAACAAAATGTCAGGTAGCTCATCTCCACCTACTTCCCATGCTCAGAATATAAATGGAAAAGAGAACATCAGCAAAAACTGTGGCTGGATACTTTGTCGCTGAAGGCTTTTTAAGCAACTGAAAATTAATCATCCTTCTAATCAGAAGAAGATTGAGGACTAAAGACTTATCACCAAACAACTTACTTGGGTAAATTACTCAAAGCAGCTAATTAAATTGATATACTGGCTTACCAGGATGTTAACTTTAAAGTCTGAAGCCCTGTAAACAGCACAAAGGTGCTTACCCATTATTCACGATTCATTTCTCCATTGGCAGAATGGATAACTTTCTGAGAGTCCCATAAAATTACTTTAAAGAGTGTAGTAGCCACATAAAGACCTTTTCCTTTCTCCCTTCACATCATAAATTGCCAGATAAGACACAAGGATTTTCATTAGATATGAAATGGTAAACTAAAAGCAATATTTACAGCATTGTACATCTGCTGAAAACATGCCTTGAGCTCTTTGAAGCTTTGTAATACAGTTATTATTGCTTAAGAAATAATTGCTTCTGCTTCAAAGTTTGCCCAGCTCTATAAAAACAATTAGTAGAACGTGATTAAGACCCTAGATCTGAGCTATCCTCATGCAACTTTGCTCTTTACACTGTCTTTGTAGGAAGTCTACAGCCATGATGGCTTTCTTTACAGGAGAGCAACTGACTCCAGATTGCACTTCCCATTATTGAACAGTGCTTAGGGAGTTGGGATCCTACCTCAAGTCTTTCAATGAGCAAGTAAATTTGGATGAGATGAATATAGGCCTTTGATTACATTCCTTCTGGACGTACCAAGTAAGGAATATCAGGTCAGATTATGATATTAATACTTCTTCCCATTTTTCTGGGGGCCAAACATTTGTAGCCAAAAGATATGTCTGATCAGAATATAATCAATATAAGTTTGCTGAACATAAGCATACTAAAATAAAGTGCCCAAACCTGCTAGTTAAGTATTTTTGAGCACTGTGATGGCGTAGACAGACACAATGTATAAATTTTTGACATAGCTATTTTAGCTATGTGCCCACCAAAGGGGCAAGGGAAGATAAGTGTAGCTGCTGGTAGGAGACATTCAGTGATGATCATTTGTTAGATGGACGAGGAAAAGGACAAGGAAACCTCAAGTAATTGCAAACAGAACATCCTATTGAATACAGGAAAGATGGTTGGCAAAATCTAAAACCAAGAGAAACATTGTCAGGAGCAGATAAGGTAGATGAGACCACTTCTTTTGGGAGAGGGACAATAGCAAGGGCGTCAGGAGATGAAAGAAGATGTCTGACCCAATTCTAACTTCCCTCGTCAATGAGCTCTGAAGACCAATATCATCTACCCAGATTGCCAGTGGCCATAGCCGCCATGCTAACTATATGGCTGTGGTATTGTGTACTCATCTCTAATTTAGGGTATAGGTACTAAAGAAAAATAGTTTTATATATTGTTAATGTCTAATAATATGTAAGAACTAATCATTAACATGTGTACTGTTAATGAATGAACTAATTCAGCAAAACTTTGATTTAAACTGGACTGACTTAGCCATCTTCTAAGCGCTCCTATTGTGATTTCTAATTCCCTGATATACATTCGTATACACACATTGCAACATTCTCTTTTCTAGGCTTTCCTACTGTATCCCTGTTCCTGGCCAATAGCAGGGAATTTCCTAGATGGGAAGTCTTGCTGTACTTTTTGTATCTGAGCATAAAATCCAAATCAAAACTGTCAAGGCTCCATTGCTTCTTGTTGCCACCCTCTGCAGCCAAAGATATGATGACACTTTTTGCAGAATATCTCTCCTAGTGTTGGCGTTGATTCTCATTCGTATTTATCTAATCAGACACTAATAAAAGAAAGTCAACAGCAACCGGAAAAACATAGCAGGATTGTATGCATTTCAGGCATAGAATATCATTGAAGAAAAAGACTTGTGCTTATAGCCAGCATGTTTGATTCTGTTTTTCACTCATTTACTCTCACATTTGGGAAAAGAAAAAAAAAAAAAGAAGAAAAAAAGAGGAGAAAAAATATTAAACTAAGTAAATACAAAAATAAAGAGTATCTACTCTAACAATGGATATTTACCAAGGATCATTTTTGGGAAAAATATCCCATTGAGCAAAAGAGAAATCAGAAGATTTTCCTGGCTGTGATATATCCTGAGCTAATAATAGTTCTGCTACAGGAAGTTGCACATCATCAACTGCTTTTCACAAATTGTTTGGAAAAAGCATTAGACGAAGTATTCCAGAAAAATATTCATTGGGAGAAATATTCCTTGGGAGAATGGCTTAGTAGGTTTATTCCATTCCTAGTCTATAAATTATATGATTAACTTGCTTAAAACATTGGATAAAACTTGGTGATTTTATTCTGATTTCTTTAATCCCATGAAGTTTTTTTTTTTCAGTTTTGTTGTTTTAAGGACTGGGATCTTCAGCTACAAAGATGGGTTGTAATGTTGTTTTATTATTCTATGAACCTCCACATAGGTTAAACTTACCTGAAACAGGGGAGAAGTTGCCATACATATGTTAGGATTGCATTGTTATCACCTGCAAAAGGGAGAGAGCAATATTTCCCTCGCTCTTCTCCACGAAGGAGGAAGAAGACACATAGGCCTATTGACAAACTAATCTCTCTGCATGGTTTTTCTTTCTTCTTCTTTTTTTTTTTTTTATTTTATTTTTTTAATATACATATATATATAGAAAATGTGATAATATTAAAGGAAAAAATAAAGCCTGAGAACTCAGCCAAAAAAAGAGCAAGAGATCTCTCAAACTACATTTACTTCGGGATAGGAAAAGCAAAAATAAAGTGTAACAAGAAAAACTTTGCACACCAGTCCTAATACACTAATACCTGTCCAGACCATTGACTTATTTCATTCAAAAAATGGAAGCTGCAGCAAATCTATATTGCTCTGTTTGTGACCTTGGAGTCTGTTAGAGCTAATTGTCATCCTGAGGCTGTAAATCATACTCAAAGATTCAATTTATCACCTGACTGCAGGATGGCCTGTGAAAGAAGATGGGCGTACGCAAAACCTCAGAACGAGAGGATTTCTGGAACTTTTTTGGGGTAGTCCTTTAAGAGCAGCTGCATTAACTTTCCATCCAGAAAAAGCATAGACTGTACAAATTGACCTATTTTAATTTATGTTTAACTTAGAATGGAAAAATGATGAAAGTTGCATAAAAATGTCTACAGTGAAAATTGATCTATTTTTCAAGTTTTCCACTTAATGGAAGGAAATAACTGGGTTTATGTCAGATGATATTATGAATGAAACCCTGCCAATACAAACAAGACCTCTGAGATGGCAAGTAATTATACTCTTCAGTCCACACTGGCTTTTTGTAAATCAACACCAAAGCCCCCAAATGGTCTCATCTTTGATTACAATATTCCAGGACACAAAGGTAATGCATGGACAGCATGGCTAAGAGGGAAACAAGATGTACCTTCTGAAAAGATATTTGCAAGTTACCTGCAACAAGTCTAATATTATAAATGAGTTTAAATAATTTTTCTCACTTTTGAAATAATATGGGAAAATTACAGCATCCGAGCTCCAGTGACAGTCTCTTTCCCGGTCTTACCCAACTACAGAAACAACTAAATACCTATGTACATGCAGCAATGTAAGAAGGTGGTAAAGCAATAGCCCAGTTTATCACTTATTATTTTTGCAACATAATGACTGCATATTCTCTGCTTACCAAAAAAACCCGGCCTGTTTACTTTTTTAATGATGAGCTGTTACCCAAAAGAAACAAAGTGGCATTCTGTTGACACCATATGGTGGCTGAAAAATGGATTCCATAGTATTCTATTTGTTAGAATGTCTTCTGAGTTTCTGTATCCATAATTTATGTTGGGGCCTTCTCTGATTGCCAAAATATTCAAACGGCTTTCTCTTCACAGGGTAGCCTGCGTGGGGGGAAGAAGGTTTTCAAAACAGCAGGACCCAAACAATCTCCTACTGCTCAGAGGAGAAATCATTTCCAAGCTTCTGTCCTTCTGGCTGCTTTCATTGTAATAATAATTTACATCCTGTGCGAAGAGACTGTTTGTACTCAGAAGAAATCTAAAATAATAAATAAAACGAAGAGAAAAAAATTACCCCACAACTGCTTATGTTCTTGCATGCTAATACAAGAATTCGTGAATATTAACCATCAATTTAAAGTTACATTGACTCCTAGGCTCTGACGTAAGTAGATAGCTCAGGCTTTCATATCTTAATAGGAAGAGATATGCAGAGGTTATTGAACAGTGCAGTTTCCAAATGATTGCCTCTGCAGCTGGCTTTCATAGAGAAATCCAGAGTGGTTATAGATGAGCTGAAATAATTAAGACATTTTTTTTTTTTTCATGTCTACTCAGTTATTACTCACTTTTTAAGAGACCATATTTTAGGCAAAGATTTAAGTATGACTGTCTGATTTACAAGCAGATATTTCATATGGTCTTAATATGGTGTACAAGGCAACTTGCATTATATAGCAGGATATGGCTGTTGTAGAGCAGCAGGGATGCTGGAATCACATTAAAAGCCAGAAGGACAACATCCTTCCTTTCTCATGTCCCTCTTCTCCTCAGATCTATCACAGCTTAATGCTTGCTGCTGTTTGACCACTTCTGTTTCCCTCTTGCCTCTGAAATTTTGGCAGTAGCACATAGGATGATGAATAACCACCTGAGTGAGGAGGGAGCTATGAAGACCAGATGCAGCTGGGTTGTTACTACTTAGCAGAATAGGATTATAGGAGAAGGAGGTCACCTGTTGTGGGGATCTTCTTAAAAATTAGATTAGACCTGTTTGACCCTGGTCTCAGAAGCTTATTTGGCCTCAGGAGTAAAATGGAGACATATAGAGGCTCTATTATCATTCTTCAGCCTTAGGAAACACTCCCCTTCTTGACCCTTCAGCCACCCTGGGCACACAGACGAGTTACTCTAGCTGTGGTCTGTAAAAGTAATTTAGCCAGTAGTGAATTTGGATCCCATAATTTGTAATTTTTATAAAGAAATAGAATGGAAGCTGGATATTCTTCCAGAGCATCTGGCAAAATGATACTGACAGCTTTGCTTATTCTGAAGATATACTTGTTTAAAAAATGGCTTCACTGTAACAGAGCTTTAATGATATGAATGCATGTTTCTTATATTTGTCTGTTTAATGACACATTCTTGGAAGTTCAGTCAATGTTTAAACTGACATATTCTCTACCAACAGAAAAGAAAGAACTTTTAGTCTTCCATATGAAAAGAAAATAGAAACTTTTGACCAAATAAACATTATTACATTCTTACAAAAGCAAGAATGGGAGAAATATTGAAACTCTAAAAGTAACTGTATTCAATCTGAAGAAAAAAAAAAAAAGATGAAAATTTCTTTAAAGGATTATTTTTTCTTGTGACATTCCAGATATGTACCACAAATAGTTCCCGGAAGAAGGGAAAAGAAAAAGAAATAAAAAAAGGTGGGGGGAAAAAAAGGGCTCAAAGTTCAAGCTACAGCAACAAGAGATCTAAGCAACTACAAATTACTCTGTAACTTATGTGAGGTACACCTCTAGAAAGATTTATTCTACCTTACAGAGCAATTCTCCAGACAGTCTGAAGTTAGGTTATAAGATAAATTTCACTTCTGGGTAGCTCCATTAAAGCTATTTATGCTAGGAAAAATATTGGGCCCCAAATATTTACACTGGCTAATGAAATTATTAAATGAATTTCCTTTATTTAAGGTTCAATTTCCTTTCAGGCATACTGCTATTTTTGTTGAGTCACAATTGCTAGTCTTCATGTCTATTTTTCTATATGATTGCAATTGAGGTTAAGCCAAACTTACTCTCAATACACATCATAATCATAACTGGAGAGAAAGATGAGAAAATACACTGAAACTTAAATTAGCCCAAGAATGATGCTTGTGAAAATCTACCGTATGACCTCCAGAAAAAATCAGACTCAGCTTCAGATTAATTTAGGTTGTTTGCAGTGTTGATGTAATGATGTAATTTGGTGTATAAGGCCCAGTGTAGTTACTGGAGTTTGCAGGTGGGTTTCAGTTACCTAACGTGGGTCTCTGTGGCTGGTTGGGCTCAGGGGGTGTGAGACACCTGCATAGGGCTTATGGGTATGGCATGGAATTTAGGAGAGATCTATATCCTTTTGGAGAAGCAGGTGGAGGCTAGACAGAATATGAACATGGGATGCCCCTCCTGGCAAATACAGCCAAAGGAGTCTACAGAACTGGTTTTGACTGCTGTATAGTACAGACTCAGATTTCATTAGCTGAATTGCTATGTATGATCCATGGATTGTACTGATGAGCTCTCCACTCAGTAAAATGGGAGATGAGACAGGCAACTCATTAGTAGAAACTTAGGTTTTCTTCAGCCACCTGAAAATAGGCGTCTACTGGCATGTGAGATCCAGAAGGGATCTAAAGGGGTTGGAAATATCTCTGATAGCGTACAATGTCTGAAATAGCTACCTTTGTTTACATAGTCATTTTGAGTTTATGGGGTCCAATATGAGGGCTTACATAAACACTTATGTAAACACCTAACGTTTGGACTTTGAGGGTGACTCCCTACCACCCCCAAACTGCAGATGTCCTTTCAGAGCATGGTAAGTTGAAGTTCTAACAGCACACTTTTTTTATACATCAATGTAGGTGTTTTCTGTCTTTCCTGAGGATGTTGCAGTCACCTAGGACTGTATCTATTTACAGATATTTGCCCAGTCAACAAAATAATCAACAGAGCGCAGTTCATTGGAGGCAATTACAATTGTGTTTTACTCAAAGTCTGTAGATAGGCTCATTGCTGGAGAGAAGGAAGACTTAAGGCGAACAAAGGAAAAAAAAACAAAACAAAACAAAAAAAAAAGTGAGAGGAGATAGGTTATCCAAGGTTTTCTCCCTCCTAGTCAATGAAGAGAAGAGATATCAGACAACACTTATAGGAGTAATAAACTTATTGGTCAACATAAGGAATTTACACTTCCTTGGCCTTTCTGAAATCAGTCCATCTCTAGTCAAATAAGCTGCAATATTATAACAAAGGTAATTCCCCATCCATCTGCTTTCCTGTACCAACTCTCTCTTCACGTTCTCCTTATTCTGTTCTTTTATTGCGTTCAGCATAAACTGCCTGCTTTTTTTCTGGGTTTATTTTTGTTTGTTTGTTTGTTAGTTGGTTGGTTTTGGTTTTTGTTGTTTTTTTTTTTCTTTTTTTTTTTTCCCCAAGGTCTTCCCAGTCATATAAAAATCATCTAAATCTTTCTGTGTTGACTCTCATTACCATTTCTGATCAATCATTGACACTATAGTCTTGTCACACTTTGAGCAAGCACCTCTATGAAGCTTACTTCACATTCAGGGACCACAAATCTTATAGCAGCACAAGTAATAAAGAATTTAAATGCTAAGGGAATGACTGCCAGACTTTTCTCACAGGTATGCCAGAGAGAGGATCAATGTTTACCTTTTAAAAGTCTGTCTCGAAACATACATTAGTACCCATCTAAATCCTCACTGTTGATCTGTTCACCTTCAAATTATCAAGTAGGAAGCACTTCCTGAATTTCTTAAACTAGGGGAGTACTTTCTTCTAAGACCAGGAGGAAAGAATAAGAGAGATTGCCACTGCTTTATGTTCAGCAGCTTGATATCTAGAGCATTTGTGCATATATTCATATTGGTACCAATGACAGTGATCATCTAAACACACTTGAAATACCTTCTTTGAGAATCCCATGAGATTTTCAGGCACAATTGCATGCATTTTCTTAGAAATGTAGATGAACTGTTTCAATGATCTCCACATTTTTTATTTTTGTATTTCAGCTGTCACTTAAAAACCCTATGTTTGTGTGATTCGACCCTTCAGATTCTTACACATGTTCTTACTTTTCCCAACCTATTAATTTTAACATATGATACTTCACAATTCTTTATCCCAGTGTTTTTTGACAGGTAGGACTGTGCTGCTCCTAGATATGAAGCTCATTCAGTGTGTAAGTTCTTCTAGAGAAAATGATCTGAAACACAGAAACATGAAATCTGAATGAACTCATGGTAAACTAGGACAAAAGGAAAAAAAAAAGAAATCTGAAGTAGATCATGAGACTGATGCTCGGTAACTAATACCAGTGTGTGTATATGTATGTGGTTTTTGAAAGTTTTGATGAAGAATCACAGGAAATTATGACTTTCGGCTTTTTGCAACAAAACTGAATCTCTGAAGAGTTAGGAAAGAAATGGCTTTATACAAGAATATCTACATTAAAGTCATAAACATTTTAACAGAGTGAACAGAATTGCTTGATTTTCAAACAAGTTGTATTGTTAAAAGAAAATTATTTCAGTTTCATTTTTGACTAGTTTCTTGCAGAAAGAAAAGATAGCTAGATCACTTCCTTCCTACACTGCCTTTATTTTTTTTGGCCTCCGGTGTTTAGGTAGGAGATGGTGTCTCATTTTCTTATAGCTGTGCCAGATCAACATGGGGCTTCATTAAGAGCCATGCCTGCTTTGTCAAGAGCTCCCAAAAAAGTAAATACATTTTAAATAGGTTGTATCTCAGTGATTGTATTTTCTGTTGTTTTGTAAGACAAAATGCTAATGCACTTGTTTAGATAATAATACTAAATGGAAATTTGTTGTACTACTAATTTATTCCAGGTACAGTTTGTGCCTCCTCAGTGGAACTTTCAGAACTTTTCTCATATACAATATTGATGCTTTTGTTCCCTGGTAAAAGCTGCAATAATTTGTTAAGGGTATTTCTAATTTTGTTTCTTCTTTTTCTAGTCTCCTCTTCTTTAACTTCTTCTGCATGCTGCACTAATGGGTGATGAGATGTCCTGTAGTTCCTTGCAAAGCTTTATTCCTATATATAGAGATGCTTTTTTTTTTCAGGGCAGGACCATGTACTCTACCTTTGATACTTCCTCCTTTGTTATTCGTAGCTTTCAAGGCCATGTGCATAAATATTTCAGTTACAGTATTGAAAGAGTTACTTGTTTGAGACAAAATTGTTCCTCCCCTCTCTTCTCCTGAAAAAATATTTTCAGTTATTAATGGACTAAGAAATTTAAGTTTTCTTGATTAGGGATTATAGAGATGAGAATGACAACACCCACACAGCATAACGATTCATTCTGATCTCAGTATATTGATAAGGGAAGATCTCTAGGACTGAATTTACAAGCTGCATGTGAGAACTCTGGTGTTATAATTTGGAAATAGCTTAAGACTCTGGAGTGATGCAGGGAGGAGATGTCTGTTTCTAACTACTGTTTTTACTACCAAGATGTGAAGTGTAGAAAAAGGACGAAGAAACAAACTAATATTTTTTGATAAAAGCATTGATTGATGCTTGTACAGTGCTTTGAAAGTGAAATGCTTCTATTAGATCAACTGACACTGTTGTGGGGAAAAGATCTATCTGTCTGGCGATAAACACATTTTTCCTTTTGGCTCAGGGAATTTCACAGCCTGTATCTCCCTTGGTTTGCAGATGTATGCAACACCAGGCCCTGATTTTCCCATCCCTTTTTCATCCCCATCTGTTGAGCTAATCATGGCATCAGTGCACCTATAAAAACATGCATGTGGGAAGTTCAAAAGGGAGCTACATGTATAGGCTTTACCTCTAAATGTAATTATGTCAACAACATCTAGACCTGAATAGTTACTGAGTTGAGATATTGCTCAAGGAACTCTAACCCATAACACTCATGGTATTTTTTTCCTTGTCATAATAGCTTTATATCAAAGATTACCTCAATTTACAAATTTTGTTTAAGCCTGTAGACCATTATGTCCACAACAGCACTATTCTAGAAATTGTGAAGCAACTCTGTAAGTGCTACATTTCATTCTTGCTAGCATATGACAACAAACACTTTTATACAGGGCAAATGGCACTGCTTAAAAGAAAAGGCATCGTGAGGATTATAAAGGTATTCAACAACTAAACCCTGAGCAAAACTAAAGAGGATGTCTATTGTCAGGAGGGTCAGTGGTAAAGCTGGAGTATAATTAAAGTTCTGAGATTATTTTTTCAAAGGGCTTGATTCTGCATTTCACAACACTATTTTAATTCCAGGGTACTTGTCTTTAATCCAGTGAAGATACACCAATGTAATGAAGAATGGTTTCCAATATTATTAATTTCTCTTATCTATTCCTGTTTGCCATCTGGGAAGATTAGGAAACAAAATGATAATTAATTTATAATAAAGTTGATCCAGTACACAAAGATTTGCCTGCAATATAGTTTGTTATGTATTTTGAAAATAATCAGTTTAAGCCATTATTAAGAACTTTAATTTGTATGTAAAAAAGAACATTACTTGTGAAATCCTGCCGCCTGACAGCAAAATTATCATCTGCTTCAGCAGAGGCATACTTTCTGGCATTATCTTAACTTCATAGAATCATAGAATTGCCTAGGTTGGAAGGAATCTTTCAGATCATCTAGTCCAACCATCAACCTAACACTGACAAAAAAAATCACTGAACCGTATGCTAAACAATATGTTTACCAGTCTATGAAATACTTCCAGGCATGGTGACTCAACCACTTCCATGAGCAACCTGTTCTAATGCTTTTTGTGTATAACTTTTCCTAGTAACCAAATCTAAATCTCTCCTGATGCAACTTGAGGCTGTTTCCTCTTAAAAATATATGCTTCATTATTTAAACAGAAGGAAAATTCTGAACCAGGAAAGACTTACAGTAAACCCTATACCTCTAGTGAGCACAAGCTAAGGCCACATTCTTCTCTCAGAACAGTATAAGTTATACTCACTGGAAGGATTTTTGAAGCTGGCCTAATATTTTGTGCTTATATTCCACTTCAGGATAATGCTGAAGACAGGATAACTCATTTGACCACAGCATAGTCTTCTCCAGACTAGACCGATGGTCTACACTTTTTGCACCAAAATCCTCAGCTAGTTATGAGCAAAACTTTTCTTGTTCCCTTCATTTTTCGAACTAGATAGAGTGCAGAAAGCACTGGATGCAGTGCAAAAAAACCTGTTTATGAAACAATTCTAGCTGAATGTTTCCATTTTAAGAAGTTCATTCTCTGCATGACATTCAGGTACATGTACAAGCTTTTAGGTAAGTATCCAAACCCCCAAACTCATCCGTCACTCTGGCAAGCTATGATGGCTTCAAACACAAATAATCTACATGCTCAGTGTTAGTGTTAGCAGCAGAATGCTATACTTACCATACTTGTCAGCATGCTTAATATGTTTTGGTTCTTTAAAAAAAGTAAATATTATTATCTGCCATTTCACAGAGTGGATAGAAACATAATTTTTCATTCATAAAGACAATCTGATGTGTGGATGAATGAAGCACAGAAACTAGGTCCCTCTGCTTTATAAATGGAAGAGCAAGGATTACCCGTGTAATTTAACACTTGATTTTCTTCACCATTCCAAGAATTACCCTGCTCTTTTTCAATCCAAATGGCACAGTCTCTTATTTTGTGAATGCAAAATCAATGTGTTCTGTGGACACCACACCAGAAGCATGGCTAATAAAAATTTAGGACTTTTTTACAGGTACCTAACTTCAAAGTCTAAATATGCTAATCATTTCCCATAATCAATAGAGAGACAGATTCAAGGAGGCAATGTTGCTTATGTGAGGTCTATTTGAAACAGTAGGCAAAAAGGAGGCAGAAAGTGGTGCAAAAAAAGAAGGGAAATAATTCATGTTGATCTATGGGGAACAATCTTACCAGCTTTCTGAAATTATATGAATGAAGCAGGACTGAGGAGTGTCACTTAAAAAGACCTGGCTCATTTGATCTCAAACTGGAGGATTGAGTCATCCTGTTTATGATCTAAACTGTCTTATTTCTGCATTCTATACAGTCTGCAAGGTGGTTACAAGGCTTCTACTTTCAGTAACGCAGTCAAATAGTTCATTTCAGGTGGGTAGGGGAAAAAGGGGTGTTGAATATAACCTTTGTTAATGACTTAGTTTATTGCCAATAATTTTGTGTTGATGTTGCCTTTTCCTTATCTGTTTTTCACACATTTCCTTCATTGATATTCCAGTATCATTCTCAGTTTTTTTCCTTTTATTTATTTTTTAAGCTCTCCAAAATCTCTGATTTCCTTAATCATGGTTGCAGTATTTCCTGAAACCACAGAGGTCAGATGTCATGTTCTTGCCCTTGCATTCTTCATGTCTGTCTTGATTCTTATTCCACTACTTCCATGCTGTGCATATGCAGGTTGGTAGTCTAGACCATTGTCACTCCTAAAATTAAGCTATTTTTGTAGTATTCTCAAATACTCTGTACCTCTGACACTAGTTATCAACAGTGTGGACCTGAATGGCAGTACTATATAAAGAAATGAGGGACAAGCTTCTCCATGAAAATAATACTTTTACACAAACAAACAAATAAAGGGAAGGTCTGTGTGGCATACAGTGAAGCATAATCATAGAATCATAGAATGGTTAGAGTTGGAAGGGACCTCAAAGATCATCGAGTTCCAACCCCCCTGCCACGGGCAGAGACACCTCCCACTAGACCAGGTTACTGAAAGCCACATCCAGTCTGGTCTTGAACACTCCCAGAGATGGGGAATCCACAGCTTCCCTGGGCAACCTGTTCCAGTGCCTCACCACCCTCACAGGAAAGAATTTCTTCCTAATATCTAATCTAAGTCTCCCCTCTTCCAATTTAAATCTGTCACCCTCTGTTTTGTCACCACACTTCCAGAGAGAGTCCCTCTCCAGCTCTCCTGTAGCTCCCTCCCTTCAGATACTGGGAGGCTGCTAGAAGGTCTCCCCGGAACCTTCTCTTCTCCAGGCTGAACAACCCCAGCTCTCTCAGCCTGTCTTCATAGGAGAGGTGTTCCATCCCATAATGTTAACATACATAATGTTATGTTAACTAGCTGGTTAACGTAACTCCCTTGAAGGTTTGAAGGCAATGGAACCAAATGAGTTGCTGGCCATGCTGCTTTAGATGCAGCCCAGAACATGTGTTGCAAGCACACTTTCTCAACTGATATCCAGCTATTCATTCAGCAGCACCCCAAGTCTTCCTCAGCAAGGAAGCTCTCAATCCTTTCATATTTCAGCCTATATTGATAGCAGGGGTTGCTCCAACCAAGGTGCAGGACCCTGCACTTGGTCTTGTTGGACTTCATGAGGTCCATGCGGCTCAATTTTTGATCTTGTCCAGGTCCCCATGAATGTCATCCCATCCCTTAGGTGTGTCAGCCACACCACTCTGTTGTCATCTGCAGACTTGCTGAGGGTGCACATTTGTTTTAAGATAAACCCTTGGAACTATATAACACCAGCTGTCATCTATGTTTTGCTTTGCTTTAGAGTCTGCTGGTCATGATGAATTTGTTTTCTACCTCCTCATTCTGGTTTAAGAGCATCATCAAATATTTTAAAGACAGGAACGGTCCACTCAAAAGTATGTTAACTACTACGCGAGTATGAAACAACAGTACAATATAGGAATAGAAATTCTTCTAAAAATATATTGCAAATTGTGTTCCTAATCACCAGCCTTATATTTTCATTAGGCGAATAAAAATATATCACCTGAATCAAAAATAAAAATAATGACTATACTTCTTAAAATAGCTTTGAGATATGCTAAATGCATGTGATAATGAACAGTAAAGCTGAGGATTAAACCATAACCCATTAAATGGCCAAATTTTTATATTACTGAATAGCTTTACAACCCTACTTCTTAATGATGCACTTAAGCTCTAGAATAAATACAGTTTCATTCTTTTTAATCACTACACAATGGCTGGCATTGATTGTCAGTATAAAGATATGTCAGACCTCGGGCCATCCTTGCATATCAGTTACCATGAATTGTGCTGAAGACATCAGTCATGAAACATTAACTTCTTAAGACAAAAATCAAACTTCACAGGCATCACAGCAGATGTGTGAACAAAGGAAATCAACAGTTGGGTTTGTTAAGGGAAAACCATATGAATACATACAGGACATTGACTTGTTATCTATTTTTCTTTTATTTTCTTCCTATCCTCAGAACCCAAGTCTTCTTCTCCATGTACCCATTGGGTATGATCCTTAGTAATTCTACACATTCAAAGCATTTTCAGGTAAAAAGGGAAAAAATATTTTTCACTAGAAATCCTATGATTTCCAATTGCATAAAATAAGATACACGTAAGTCATTAAGACAGACCCAAGAGAGATTGCAGAAGACCTCCTCCTGTGCCTGTGCCTCCAGTGAGACGCTTTTAGATGCGCATTGTGAATTTCTTGTACCTGGAAGAACCTTTCTCCTCAAGTTATCTGCTGTAAGTGACAACAGTTTCCCTTGAGATCCACACGGAAATTAAAGTCGCTGTTCTTTACTAGAGCTCATACACAGGAAAAGCTCTTCCTAGCTTTCTGGCTTCCAGATACTACTAGTACCTGTGTTAGTATGCAATGTCACCACTGGTAATCTGTCTAAATCTTGACCTAGATTAAACAAGTAAGGAGTAGATTGATGACTATACTACTGCCATATTGATTTCAGCTGAAGTTTGTTGAGCTTGTTGCAATTCAATATCAGACATGAAGAGTGCCTTTCAAATATATCTTCAGTGTTGGTATACTTATCTAACTCCAGGAGCTGTATAATAAAAATAAATCTCAAACATGCTTCAGCTCATGTATGTGTCAACTTTATACCTAATGGTTTGGATGTTCACCTGAAGCTTACCAGTATTAAAATTGCTTTGAGAGTCTTGTGCTGCCTAGTGGTGTTAAAAGAGTCCCAGCACAGTTGTTTTCAGTGTTGAAAGGAAGACTATTTCTGCCATTATTGGTGGCATGTCTGTAATAAAAAAAAAACAAATGTTTTTAAGAAAAAAAGTAAGCATCATGGATATTTTGACATCTCTAATAAACATCAATTTTAATTCACTTCTTGCACTGGACAGAGATTCCCTTTGGTGTTTGTTGTTTTTTTTTTTCCTGATTCTGTCTATGGGGAAAGAAACAATTGGCTAAAGGAGCAATATTTGGACATATGAAGGGGGATACTTTTTCATTTGTAGGTCAAACTTTGTTTGTGTGCCTTTTGGAACAGACTTTGAAAATATTGATGTTAATATAGCACAGATGTTATCTGTCTGTTTTTTAGAGTTTATATTTCCAAATAAAATCAGCCTGGAAAGTAGATTTAAAGTCAGGTCTGACAGACAGACAGAATTAGTGATGATCTGAAGTGGTTGAAAAAGTGAAATGTCCTGAATCTAGACGGCTTGCAGTCTCCTCTGCTTTCATGTTTGTATTCCACATATAGTTACTTGTCACACTTGTCTTTTCTCACAGATACAATGGGCTTAGAAGGATATTGAATTGCAAAAACTCCAGAGGAAATGAGTCTGGAATGATGACAAGACACTAGTGATAATAATATTGACTGAATCTTTGGTTTTGTTCTAGTATTTTGCATAAGTAGTAGGATTACTAACAGGGAATCAGATAGCTACCAGCTCAGATAATTATACGTTCAAGAAACTGCAGTGTCTTCAAAGGAAAAAGTCCTGCACCTCAGGAGGAATACCCGCACACACACTCATGCAGACTGGGACTAACCACCTGGAGAGAAGCTTTGCAGAAAAGGACCTGGAGGTCCCACTGAAGCAACAAGCTGATCATTTGCCAGTAACGAGCCCTTGTTTGTTGGACACCTTTGGCTGAAGAAGGCCAAAACCCTCTTGGGCTGCAGCAAACAAGGCATTGCCAGCAGGCCAAGGGAGGTGATCCTTCCCTTCCAGTGATTCCTGGCAAGACTCATCTGGAGCACTAGGACCAGTTCTGGGCACTCCAGTACAAGAAAGACAGAGGCACACTGGAGCCAGTCCAGAGAATGACCAGGAAGACAATCAACAAAGTGAAGCATCTGATCTGCAAGGAGAGGTTGGGAGATCTGGGACTGTTCAGCTTGGAGAAAAGAAGGCACAGGGAGGCCTCATCAATGCATAAATCTGGTCAAGGAGAGTAAAGAAGACATAGCCTATCTTATTAGTGCCCAGTGAAATGACAAGAGGCAATGAGGACAGACTTAAATGCAGGAATCCCATATAAACATAATAAGCTTTCTTCATTGGGAGTTTAGTTGGACACTGGAACTGATTGCCCAGAGAGGCTGTTGAGTCTCCAGCTTTGGTGATATTCAAAACCTGACTAGACACTGTCTTGGGCAACCTCCTCTGGTTTAACCTGCTATGAGCCAAAGCATTGGACCAGATGATCTCCAGAGGAACATTGCAACCTCATTTGTTCTGTGATTTTGTGTGATTCTGTAATATAATACCTTTAGATAGGACAGCTTTTTTTTTTTTTTTT
>VXBW01007089.1:1686156-1706701 GCA_013400375.1 Thinocorus orbignyianus
TTTTTTTTTTTTCTTTTTTAATTCACTGCAAATGGTACTGGGTTCTTTAACTGAATGAAAGATGAAATAACGACCTACTCAGAGGTTCAAGGAGATCCTGCAGAATGAAAATATTCCAAATTATATTTCAAATTCAGAAGTGCTAAGTAGCTAGTGATTATATTTTTGAGATCATGGTTTTAATTGTCTTAGACGCTTACGAAAAATGGTCTTTGTTCATCTAGATCTGTTGATTATGTTACAGTGAACAGTATTTCTGGGAGTAATTATGCATTAGCTTTTATGTCATGTATACAGCTCAGGAAAACAACTATTTGACTGCATAAGAATTTTGTTACCTTATCAAAAATACTATTAGTCTTCTGATTGTTTACTTGGTTTTCCTTTTGACTTCCAAATTTAACCTCGTTTACTGATATTGTTTTGTAAAGTGGTCTGTAATTACTGCAGAATTAAGTCATTACTAAGTATCTCTAAAAATGCTAAAAATAACAGAAAAGACACAGGAATGTGAAAAGTGACTTAAATGCACAGTTGAAGCTGTGGGAGAAAGATGCAGATGTCTGATATGGAACTTCCCTTTTTCTCCTCATATTTTCACATTTTATTAATCATTAATACTTTTTAGTGAAGTTTCTTTATAAATAGGAAATGGAGTCCTAGGGAACTTTGATTTCATAAATGTCTTTGCAAGACTGAAGTTGTTTTTTTTATTTATTTGGGCATTTTCTTTAAAGCTAGGATACTTGTATTGTTTCCTATCTGAAAAAGTATAGGAAGACATAACAATATGAAGAGATCACTTGAACTTAAGCAAGAACAGTATTCTTACAAGACAGGAAGTTACTGGCCATACATATCCATATGTCCAAACTCCAGTTTTTCCCAGCTGTATCATCTGGTCTAAGAAAAGACATTACTTGCCTTACATCTAAAGATGTAGGCATCTTACTAACAATGTATAGTCAGATGCCTTTACTAAGATTCTTAGTAAGGTTGCTGAAATGCTAGAGGAAAAAAATGAAAGTAACAACAGAAACAGTCATGGAGTATCAGATCTGTGACAGGAAAACAGAGTACCAAAATCCTTGGTTAACATCTTGACAGCAGGCAATTAATCAAACAAGATGGGCAAAGATATGTGACAATGCCCTTTTCAACAGGATTGTAAATGCAAATACAATTACCATGCATAATGGTGACAAAAGGTAATTAAAGGTAGCTTTCTGTACACTGCCAGTGAATTTTGGTCTAAGCGGTCTATGTCTTCCTCCTCAGAACTGTTTTTACTATTATTAAAATATTCATGTTCTTTAAAAATACAGATTCAAATATCTACAAGGTAATACACACACATATATATGAGAGGACTGCTAATGCAGATTTCTTTATATTATAAAACTAATCAGAATTAGAATCCATTATCTGGCCCTGAGGCAATATATGTACTGCTAGAATCTTCTTCTTGCCAAAACAGGGTGCCTGTATCCAAACTGCCCATGGTTCCTGTGTTGTGCTCACTTCTGAGCTACAGCCAGGCACTGTTTCAGAAGCACTTTTGGCTGACAGACCCTGTGACCACTTGAATAATTTAACAACACAATCAAGTTCCTACATGCAACACTGAAACCTAACATTTTTAATTTACTAGCCTGTTGTAAACTAGTGTGCTACATCTGGCTGGGATGGAGTTCACGTTCTTCATGGCATCCTGTATAATGTTTTGTGTTGAGTTTGTAACTTAAACAGTGCTGATAACACACCAGTGTTCTGACTGTTGCTGAGCAGCATTTGAGCGGTGTCAAAGTTTTCGCCCACCCTCCTGCCCCTCCTGTGGACTTCCTCTAACAGGTCCATGCCCTTCTTATGTTGCAGGTAACAGAGCTGGACATAGTACTGCAGGTGAGGTCTCACTAGGGCAGAATAGAGGGGCAGAATCACCTCCCTTGACCTGCTGGATATGCTTCTTCTGATGAAGCCCAGGATGTGGTTGACTATGGCCTGCAAGTGCACACTACTGGGTCATGTTGAGCTTCCCATCAACCAACACCAAGTCCTTCTCCTCAGGGCAGTCCTCAATCCGTTCTCCACCTAGCTTGTGTTTATGTTTGGGATTGTCCTGAACCACATGCAGGACCTTGCACTTGGCCTGGTTGAACTTCATGAGGTTTGCAGAGACCCACATCTCAGTCTGCACCTGTGCACTGTCCATGTTGCCAACAAAGATCTTAGACCGCACTAATGCCAATACTGACCCCTGAGGAATGCCACTTGTCACTGCTCTCCACTTGGACATCAAGCCATTGACTGCAACAATTTGAGTGTGACCATCCACCCAGTTCCTGATCTACCAAGTGATCCATCCATCAAATGCATCTCTCCCCAATTTAGAGATGAAGATGTCATGCAAGACAGTGTCAAATGCTTCACATAGGTCCAGGTAGGTGATGTCAGTTGGTCTTCCCTTATCCACAAATATTTTAACCTTGTTCTAGAAGGCCTCCAGATTTGTCAAACACAATTCGCCATTAGTGAAACCGTGCTGGTTATCACCAATGACCTACTTATTTCCTTGTGCCTTAGTATAGTTCCCAAGATGGTCTGCTCCATGATCAAGCTGGGTAAAGAGGTGGGACTGACAAGGTAGTTCCCTGGGTCTTTCTTTTTTCCCTTTGTAAAAGTAGGGCTTATATTTCCCCTTTTCCAGTCAGCAGGAACTTCACTGGACTGGCACAACTTCTCAAATCTGTTGGAAAGTGGCTTATCAACTTCATTTGTCAGTGCTGTATGACTTGGAGGACCCGGTTTCATATATTCATCATCGAGTTACTAAGGGAATTTCAACGTTATGACTATCAGCATGATCATCGTGATGATAAGAAAATATTACGGAAGGGAGATGTACAGCAGAAGAATGAGGCATATGCAGAGATAATATAGATGGAGGTCCCTCTGTTTCTGTCTCTGCAGGTTGCTGTAATCTCAGTTTTGATTTGTTCATTGCTTGTATATTGCTCCCACAGCCTTATTTCAGAATACAGCCAAATTCAGACAATCCAAACCCACAGACTATTTAAATATATGAACAAAAATAATATAATTATGAATAACAAAGATGGAAGGAAGGGTATCGTCTCCATTGTGGTGGAAAAAAATACCCTAAGCCCCAGTAAACGGAGTAAAATTCAGAGCTTTGCCTATCTCATGGATGACCCTCTAGACAAAAAAATACAGTCCCTTTAGCCTTTTTCCTGGTCTTTTGACTCTTGAAAATAATTATTCTCTTTCCAAAGTCCTTTTGGTAAGCACTGAGGAGAAAAGAGGTATTCATGTGCTAATTTGAATTTATCAGTAGACGTGAATTCACCGGGTTTCACAGGATAGTGTAGAGATGGCTTTATAATCCATCACCAAGTACCTGTGGACACACTGGTACGCACAATCCCAAACCTAGCTGTGCTGAGCACAGATAAGCAGGCTTTAAGGAGGACGTGATAGAGAACCCTCAGCTGTCAAAGTCTTTCAGTTGTCTGCAGTAAGGTGTTATCAAGGCACTTCTACCATGAGATTTCCTGGTGTGTGTGTGTGCCATTTAACCAAATGGTTGAATATAGGAAATAGCTGTTAGAAAGAGGGAAATGGTGGTTGTGACTTATAATGTGAATTTTCAATAAAAACAATATGTGAATCTGTAGTGTACTTTAGTTTTGTTTGGGGAAGAAAATCTGTCAAGCTGAAAGTCATGTATTTAAGTTTATCTTCCTCTAACTGACTTTGAGACCTCTACAATGTTGCTAAATAAGTGAAGCTATTCACAACGTGAACCTTGGCACCTGCAGCAAAGTTACAAAGACAAGAGATACTTCAGAATTCAATTTACTTTGTATTAACTTGAGATCTGATACTCATCATCTGCTTTAACTGCTTGTTTTATCTAAACTGCTAGAGTCACATGAACGGGAAAGAAAATTAAGAGATTTCAAATTTGTTGCTCTAAGCAAAATGACTTCCTTATCTAATCTAATAAGAGGCTGGATGAGTTTCCCTGTTTTAATAATCACTGTGTTCCAAACTTCCCTTCCATTAAAAAAATTAACATAAATTGTCTGGAGAATTTATCTTACTATAATCACAAAAGTTTTCTTCAGTACCACCCTAAAACATAAACCTGATAGTAGGCTGACAAACTTTTGCTAGACGCTTTTCTTAGCACAGAAGAATTTTAATGATGCATTTAAGATTTCAGAATAAGAAAAAATGTATTTATAAAGACCAGAAGAATGTAGACATTTCAGTATTAGTAGCTGATGTGAACTTGGGTGTGATTAGACTGGTCTGAAGGCAAGAATCTTTTAAAGAATGTCTACAAAGAGTATTGTTGATTTAGAAGGCGGCATTTGACTATTAAGGAAGCATAGGATGAAGTACTGAGATGTAAAATCAAGGTGTTTAATGTTTTGGTACTCCATATTATGAACTCACATCTACTAGTCTGAGTCCAAAGCAATGCTGCTTGACTTTGGTGCTTATTCTAGAGTCCCTGAGATTTAAAACTTGGTTGTCGCTCCTGCTGAGATTTAGTCAGCTGAGGTTTTTAATGTTAACAACAGTCTATCATTCATGGAAGAGAACTCCTAAGAAAGATGATTAAATGTAGGGAGGTCACATCCTTAGAAGCGGGGGGAAATCATATATCTCTTGAACTTTGGAGCTGATTATTTTGTTGGTACTGTATTCCTTTTGGCCTAGCTGTGTGGCTGAGGGTTCTTGGAACACCATGAACGATTAAAAAGCAGATCACAGCTTTATTTATCATACCTATAAATTTACTTAAAACATCACCAAGCATAAGCAATGTTCTCTGAATATAAGGGTGACCTGCTATCAGGAAATGGGTCTATCTAAACAGGGTTTTTCTTGGTCAAGTATTTATGATAGCTGCCACGTCCTTCTAGGTGCTGTGTCTTTGAACTGCAGTTCAAGCCCCTGGTAATAGTATTGGGATGTTTTATCTCTAAGAGGTGGTTTTGGCTTTCTGAAAGAATGGACTTCCATTGACCCTGCTGTGGGAAAGGCCATTGAAGCTGTAATGGGTGAAATGCCTTTTGTAGAACGTGGCTCTGTAATGAAGGTGGAGAACCAATCCATCTCTTGAAAGGAAATCTCTCTTTTGACCTCCATTGCTTTAGTCAATGACTTAAAATGATTGCAACCCTCAGTTCAGCCTGATCAACAGTGTATGAATAGGTGGTAGATTAGCAGTTTCTTAGCTGCCTCCAAGAACCATATAGCTTTAGGGTGTTTTTTCTGTTGTGTTAATGACTGTAACAGTTAGTAACTCACTGAGGATCCTGTTCCAGTGGCCCTCTCAGTAGCCACTTGGCAAGTAGATGGATTTCCTTCAGCCTTAGCTTTTGTCATTTTTTTTCAGTCATTTTAGACTGAAAACTTTCGGAGTCATGACATATTCCTTAGTGACTGCAATTTGTATATTTTACTTTACTGAAACCTTCCAATTTTATTGCTGAGTGATTTAGTAATATTTGATAAAAGTAAATACAACCTTTTCTTTAGAAGGAATGGGTTTTTCAGTCAATTCTAATAATAGAAATTACATTTTGTAAAGATGTCTCTTTACCTTTCATATCTAATATACTTTCCCTTGCTGTCCTAAGAGTCATAATAATGTTGCTGAGACCCAGACAGTGATCAGCAGAGTGATTCTTGTAATGACAGTCCTGGCTGTGATTTTTGGTCACACAAAGGCTAGATGATACATCTGTGGCAGTTTAAAGGGGTCTGAAAATGAGAATAAAGTGAAGTTGTGTCCACCAAATGGTCCATTACATTACCATGAAATGTAAAATGGCTTCTGTGAAACTCAGAAATAGGCCTCAGTTGATTTTTAGTAACGAAAAGTACTGTGTAATTGCAAAAATAATGTATTATTTTAGGAGAGCATCTA
This sequence comes from Thinocorus orbignyianus, assembly GCA_013400375.1. Taxonomy (NCBI): domain Eukaryota; kingdom Metazoa; phylum Chordata; class Aves; order Ciconiiformes; family Thinocoridae; genus Thinocorus; species Thinocorus orbignyianus. Next base: position 1,692,122 of record VXBW01007089.1, read on the forward strand.
TTGCAGTCATGGTACGGAAAATTAAAGGTTCAAAATTCCTAAGTTAATTTTATAATTTTAACACATAGATATATGTTGTTATAAAAAGTTAAGTATACATTTTATGTATATTTATGTGCATTTTATAATCTATGTATAGGTATATCATTGATTATAACATGTAAATACACACAGATATGTATTGATGCAGTTTCACATATAGATATATATTTTTTTCCAAACCTTTTGTAAGTCACCTACTGATTACATTTTCAAGGTAAACTACAAAATTAAGGCTACAAAATTAACTTATATAAAATATAGAAGGCTTTATCATATAGTTGTTAGCTCCAGAATAATGTCTTTAGTTATTACCAACCATACCAAAAGTGAGACTTTTGAGAAAACTGAAATAATTAGCAACATTCATGCATAAAGGAATATGGAGTCTACTCACTGTACCCTTTTGAATGTAAAACAATCACGTAAAGATGCATCCTAGTTTAAAGGAAACTACATTCATGAATTCAGTATCTGTGCAGTAACTATTTGTCATAAATCTAAATTTGCTCTGAAAACTGAATAAAAACCATTACAGGTACTCCTGAAGCAATGACCATTATCCCATACCATATGACATCATGCTTAGGAATAAAAAGCTCAGGGGAAGAAGGAGAAAGGGGGAAGCATTTGGAGTTATGGCATCTGTCTTCTCAAGTAAATGTAAAGTATGACGAAGCTCTGCTTTCCCAGAGATAGCTAAACACCTGCCTGCCAATAGGAAGTAGTGAATGAATTTCTTATTTTGCTTTGCTTGCACCTGCAGCTTTTGTTTTCCCTATTAAACTGTTTTTATCTCAGCCCACAAATTTTCCCACTTTTATTCTTCTGATTCTCTCTTCCGTCCCACTGACAGGGGGTTGGGGGTGCGGTGTTGCTGCCAGTCCAGGTTAAACCACAACACTCTCCCACACAAAGCTGAATATTCTTAAATGATTCAAATTTCCTTCCAAGGTTAGAGAAACTTAAAGTATTTTCCAGCAGCTGCTTGCTCTGACGTATGGTCTGGTCTCCTGCTTGGCTATGGAAAGATAACTAGCTATTAAATGACATGGGTTTTGTTACACCAGAAAAATTTCACATAGGATTTGAGGCTTACTGACTTATGCCACAACAGCCAGTGCTTCAGGGTTGCATGAAGATTCACAACTCTTCCATGTAGTTCAAATATCAGCTGAATAGCAGCTTCATTTTTTCTTTACAGATTGCACAGACATCTACTCCTGTGGCAGTTCAATCACAAATTCGTGAATTTGTCTTTCTTCACAAATTCTTGTGGCAAAACTGCAGTGTATGCTCATAGACTCCTTTCATTTGCCTTTGAGTTTTGGTGTACAGGAATGAAATGACCATAAACTTTTATTTACTAACTGCTGGAAAAAGAACACAAGGAAGAACTCCATTACGTGTTTTCAATTAGAGTCCTGGACATGTTATACCTATTATTTCCCAGTAATCCACTTTAGTAAGCAAAAATAATGGAGGCCATTAATACTGCTTGAAAATAAACTCTCCATCAGCAATTCCTAAAAGCCTTGATCTAAAGAAATTATATTTATAAGATGAATGGTGCACTATTACTATAAATTATTTCAGGTTTTCCAAGCTATCAGGCAACCTACCTTTATGCAATGAAAAGCTGACTTCTAATCTGTTCTCCACAACGTTTTCACAATGAACTAACAAGTTACTTCAGCGTTGATCCCATGACTGTATCTATTCTTCTTTATTGACAAATGGAAGTCTAAAATTACATTAACGACTCAAATATGTCTAGATTTAGACCAATTTTAGAGGTCTCACTTCTACCAAAAAAACCCATCCTGAATGGCATGTTTTTGTGATTTACAAACAATCCAGCAGTTTAAATGAATTAGAGCCTTTTCCAAGGAAGAGTAGAGGTCATAAGGGAAAAGAGTGCTTGAAAGTCTGGTGTTGTCAGGCTATTTTGGCATTCTGCCTCTGTGCTTTATTTTGTGAGCTTTTTGATCACTGTCTGAGTGTGAAGTCTTTGTTTTCCTGAAAAAATTGTCACATAAATGTAGGTATTACAGATGAAATAAGCCTATTAGATCATCTCATCCCTTTCCTTGTCAGTGCAAGATCATTTCCTATGGTAAATTATCTACTGCAGGCCAAGAGAGAAAACAACTCAATTTTGTAAAAAAATTCCCAACTCAACCAAAAGCAAACCACCCTCGACATCCCCCCTACAGAGGTTTCAACCTTTATTTTCATTCTGAAAAAAGAAAAAAAAGAGACCGTTTGAAACTTATGCGAGAACACAAAAGATAGAGACCAATAGAAAGCAAGTTCCAGCAGTGTAAAGGCACTGGGAATTTGGAAATCTTGAATTCCTATTTCTTATGCTAGAGGGATTTGACTACACGTTTCCCACATCTTAGCTTAATAGGAAGGTTGCTAACAACTCTGAAGAGCCGTGTCTCACTTAAAAAAACCCCTATTCTACATTTGAAAAGATTGTGCAGTTTAGGATTATTTTAATTTCTGATTTAATTTTATCAACATTAATTTGCATTGCATCTTGTTTAATCTTGGTTATACACTAAGACCACCTCAAATAATTCCTTTCTATCCTTGATTTTTAGAGCCTTCAAATGTATGTAGACATGTCCCTTCCCCCTTCCTCCCTCCAGTCATTGCTTAGCAAGTTATACATATTTATTTCTTTTAATCTTTCACTGTAAGTCAATCCTTTCAGTCCCTTAATAATTTATGTTGCTTTTCCTTGAATTTCCTCCAATGTGTCAAGATTTTTTCTAATACTGTGAGGCCCTGCATACTTTATTCTAGAAACACACTCAACTGTTGACATGGGAAGACATAGAAAGAGGGGAATATCAGTAGCTTATGTTTGTTTCTTTCTTTATTTTGCACGCTTGAGGTTTGGGTTGTGGTTTTTTTTGTGTTTTTTTTTTGTTTGTTTGTTTGGTTTTTTTTTCCAGATTACCTGAAACAAATTTTGCTGTTTCTCTAGTTACCTTTAAAATAGCCAACATCTGCCTGAAGGCAGAATAAAAAAATTAATCCTAAAAACATGTCTTCATGTCCTTAAAATAAGCATTTACAGCATAATTAAAACTAACATTATTTTTTTTCTGTCACCCTGTATGTGTATTTTGCAATGATGAAGGTAATATTTCATTGATTTCGTCTTACCTTCACCAGACCCTGGCAGAAATGGTAGTGCTCAGAGATAAAGGTTTGGCAGACGCTAATTCTTTCTAAAAAAACTATGCTGTCGAGGGGAATAATTTGAAAGACAATTGCATCCTCTGTTTAAACAAATTATGTGCAGCCACCAAATAAATGTGATGTATCTTCTGTTCTCATAGAAATTACACAAGTTGCTCTCTTCAGAACAAGCCAGTCCAAGGGGAACATCTGGGATGCCCACAGACCATCCAGCTCCTTGTGAAAAAAGCATCCATGTGAAAAAAAGTGATGATAGTATACACAGGTTTTTTTTACAAGATACACGTGCTCTGTGTTCATTACCCCCGGGAAATGTGAAGTTGATTAAATAGGAGAGGTCTGTGGCAGAGCAGAGAACTTTGATCAACAAATGAAAGCAGCTGGTGAGTGCATCCATCCACATCACCATGCTGTGATAGAAATTTGTAAAGTCAGCTTGAGGAGGAGTGTAGACCTGAGCAAGCAGGTCTGATTCCAGGGTCTTGCTTTCTCTCACAGGACATGTAGGACGAATGGAATCAGTTGGGCAATATTAGACTTAACACCAGTCTCGACTGGGTTTCTCAAGGATGTATCCTAAATACTGTAGTGTTCAGCATCAGAATTAACAACCTGGATCATAATAAACAGTGAGCCTGATTACTGAGTACCTAGATGTAAAAAGCTGAGAGGAGCTTTGAGTATGTATCAGGAAAAATTAGAGTAAAAAATTATCTTTTCAAATTGAAGAAATAACCTGGTGGGGAGGAGGGGAAAGCAGGATGAATTCTGACATTCTACTTTGAAACAGAAAAAGAAGGCAAATAGATGATGGCAAATGGCAAATTAGCTAGTGTTTTTTTCAAGGAGCATCTGAAGGCTATAAGAGGGAAGCAATCATCATACGGCAGCAGACAGCAAATGCTCTACAAGCCTTTATAAACTGCAGTATATCTCTGATATAGAGCTAGAGTCAGGAAGTAGTGCTTAAGCCCTACTAAGCACTGAGAGCACTTCATTAGCTGGTTTCCAGCACTGCACTTCAATAAGTTGGTCTAATTGAAGAGAAAAGCAAAGGACAGATATAGAAAACACACAAACAATGAAATAGGAAAAACCCACAAGTTTGTTCAATCTACAAAAAGGAAGACTGAGATATATGATAGTAAGATTTTGAAACAAAGGAAGAAATCACATGTGGAGTGATTAAAAATCTATGGAGGCATTAAAGCTTCAGCTGAGGTGGAGCTGATTTTCTTACTAGCAACTGGTATAGTTCTGTAGTTTGCATTTGGGGTGAGAATGGTTTTGATAGCACACTGGTGTTTTCAGTTATCGCTAAACAGGCAAGGTCTTTTCTGCTCCTCATCCTGCCCTGCCAGTGAGTATGCTGGGTGGGCACAAGAAGTTTGCAGGGAAAACAGCCAGGACAGCAGAATCCAACTGACCACAGGAATATTCCACATCATGTGATGTCATGCTCAGCATATAAAGCTGGAGGAAGAAGGAAGAAAGGGGGGACTTTCAGAGTTATGACGTTTTGTCTTCCCAAGTAAATGTTATATATGATGGAGCCTTGCTTCCCTGGAGATGGCCAGACACCTACCTGATGATGGGAAGCAGTGAATTAATTCATTATTTTTTTTTTGCTTTGCTTTTGTGCACAGCCCTTGTTTCACTATTAAACTGCTTTTACCTCAACCCATGAGTTCTCTGACTTTTACTTTTCTGATTCTCTCCGCCCATCCCAGCCAGAGACAGTGAGCAAGTGGATGCGTCTTCTTAGTTGCCAGCTGGGGTTAAACCATGGTAGGAGGCTAAGACAAGGAGTATGAAGGAAAATTTAGACTAGACATCAGGAAAAAACATTTTAACACAATATTGATTGCCTTAGGAATTTGTGGTGTTTCCATCATTATGTGTCTTTTACAGGAAGCTTGAAAACACCTATCAAAAAGAAATAGCAATACCTTATTTACCCTTGGGTTCCTCGCTTCCTTGAATGATCCCTTGAATTCCTTTTTAGCCCTGTTTTTCAGTTATTCTATGACTTGAGAAAGCTTTCCAAAAGATAATGGCACTTCATTGCTACCTAGCTTTTCAGCAGCTTAATCTCATTAAATTTAATTCTATTTCTGAATTCATAAAGCTAATTCTCAAGTTCCCATGGGAATTTTACTATCTCCTAATCTTTTTTTTTTTCTGCAAATACCCTGTTATCAAAGGATTCCTACCAATACTACCTATTTTCTTGTGAGATATCTGTGACTAGTAATGTTATGGAAACAAAATATTCTGAGGCAAATCAGAATTAGAAGAGGTCATTCTGGAAGTCAGAATTAGGGTTACAGTATCTGCTATGAGGTATTAGGTATCAGGCACTGATTTCATTATCTGTAGTAATTGTAAAGGGTGCACCTGACAGCAGGTAGCATAAATGATATGTGTTTCTAAGTAGGCTCTTGTTTCACTTTCTTTGTGTGTGTGTGTGGTTTTTGATTGACTGCGTGTTTCATTGTCTACCTCAGCATGGGAGAATACTACTGCAATCTGGCAAAAAAGTACACTTTTGAGCTCATGTATGAACTGAATGCCTTCTCATTAGCTGCAGCTGAATTCAATAGAAATTATTATGCACCTGTGATGATACAGTCTGATAATTCATGAAGCTTTTTGCTTCTTTAATAGCTCATCAAAAGAGGATAATGCTTTTTTCCTCCCTCTCTTCCTCAGCCTTTTACTTCAACTCCAGTTTAGAATGTTAGCTCTAAAGGAAAACAGATACAGTTTTGAAATTCATTGCCAGAAAGCAGGACTGAAGGGTATTTATGATGAAAACATTTAGTGTGCCTACGTATATATCAACGTTGTGACTGAAAGACATCAATTTTCATTGTTGCTCAGGGCAAGTACTCACTGGGGTAACTCTTATCTCTCAGTTTAATAAACTTAATCTTTAACTTATCAGTCACAATATTATATAACGGTGTTAAAAAGATAGATGTGTTGTTGATAGTACAAGTGAGGAAACTAAGGCACATGAGACACAGATCTGATGAAAAATCTTGTGGTAAGAAAGGATTCATCAATTTGAAGGGATCTGTGCACTCTCTTGATCAGAGGAGTCAAAGATTTGTCAAGGTAGGAGAATACTCACTCATACAAAGTTGTCCCAGCTGGACTTTTGCTTACAATAATCACCCAGACCCAGCTGGTGGTAAATGCAGAAGCCAAAGATTAATGAAATTGTAGTACAGAGATCCATCATATTGTCATAATATCATGACCTATAACTGCCATTAAAAACTAGAATATATTTGAACACCTGAGGATCAACTCTTACTTGTGCTGGGCCTCATCTGTTTATTCAAATTCAACCCAGTTGTGAAGCAACAAGTTCTCCAGCCTTACTCATATTCACCTTCCTTTCACTGAACTGCAGTTAGCTGTGCTGTTAACAACTATTACATTCTAAGTTCAAGTGACTTGATTGGATGGATTTATCTCAGTGGTAGGATTTTGCATTTGTAGGTCATAAGAGATCTCCAAAATTTTATGTGGTAGACCTAAATAGGTAATTGGGAAGTGTTAAATATCCAGGAAGTCACAGAAGCTTTTTGGAAAACACGATGATCTAGAACCTGAATCAGCACAGGATTCAAGTGTGTTTGTGTGTGTTATACTCCAGGTTCTAAGGAATTATTTATTGTCGATGGTATCTATAACACCATCATGTTTAGAACATATCTAGATTTGTTTTACACACTCAATAGACTGCAAGTTTGTTTTCAAGTTCACTGTCTGTTGTGCATATGTATATCATAGTATTTTAGGATAAATTGATAGTTGACCCAACAGAACATTTCAATAGTTCAGCCTGCTTCAGTATATTATTGTAGGAGTACCTAAGGTCTCAGAAAAGGACCAATTCATTGGCTGCCATGTATTCTCAGTTGATTAAGTGTGCCTGGTAAATATTCATAGGATATTTTTGTTAATATACTGGATACTACATGGTATTTTCAGTTAATCACATTCAAACAAAAATAAGGCAATTGCTTTTAATTTCCTTCTTTTTTTTTTTTTTTTTTTTTTTTTTTTTTTTCCCCNNNNCCTTTCCCAGTGGTTAATTGCCTGAAAACATTCAGTGTGTGACAAAAATATAATGTATTCATTAATAAAGCCATCCCTCCACAATGAGATTATGAGGTATCAGATCACATAGTGATTTGCTTCACAGTTATAGTCATACAGATGGCTTTTCTTCTTTTTTTTTTTTTTTTTTTTTTTTTTTCTTTTCTTTTTCTATGGGTTTGATTAGGGTGTCTCAAGGGATACTGTGACTTAGAGGTGACTCTGGGAGACACTCATCTTTTGTTACTTCTTGGAATTTCTAAGGAATTAATTTGTTCCCTCTTGCCTACCTCAGCAACTAATTACAGCATGGCTGTGATTCTCTTGTGGTAGAAAAGAGGTGTTAACTCCTGGTTAATTCCTCATCAAGCTTTTGAGAGTAAATAGATTTCTGGTACTCCAAGTATAGGTAGTCAATACAGATCACAAGAGGAATTATTTTCTCACTTCAATCCCAATGTGGTCAAATTTCCTAAATAATCCAGCTGTTAATGTTCAGGAAACGAGACTGCAAGTCTAGAGGGTGGAGTTAGCAGTCTCCGTAAACCTCAATGAGCAGAGGAAGGTGGCTGATGAGGTCCCACAGATGTATGAGGGTCAGAACGTTGGGTTGGAGAGAGAGAATAGGACCAATTTCAGAAAAGATTATTGCCTCCCAGATACGGGACTAAAGATTACAAGATGGAAACAGTGCCTGCTTCTGTGGAGTGTACACACTATTCTCAACCAGAGAAATTTCAGGCAAACCACAAAAATAAATTTTTGCCTCTTACTCAGGAATGGGTCACAATGCAGAAGACTGAGGCTGTTAACATTAGTAATCAGACACTTAGGTGAAGGAGACATGCGAAATGTGTAGAATTTTAGAAAAAAATAAGTTGGAAGGGACCTCTGGTGGTCATTTAGTCCAATGCTCCACTGAAAGGTGAGTGAATCTCTGTGTAGCTTTAGATTACTAGGCACTTTGTCCTGTCAGGTTTTGAAAAATCTCCAAGATCTGTCCTGGGGACAGACTCTACTGCATTTTACTAAGTTTCTCAGCTGGCCACTGCTAGAGAAAGAATATTGAATATTGGATTAGGCAATGTTTTCCTATGTTCTTGTGCTCCACTAACTGGTAGAAAGAGTACTCAGGAATGGGTCTACAGCTCCTGAGGGAGGGAACTTAACATCTTTCTTATGGGTTGATGTTACGGACCTGTTGATATATTTGTCTCCCTTGCAAATAGTGAACTCATCCGTGTGATCTGAAGAACACCATACCTGTGAGGCAAGTTTGGGGACATTTTTCTTAAGAGGGGCGTTAGTTAAGTGTTTTGTATCGTTCAAAGTTCACGTGCACAAAACATGAATTCTGATATAGGAAATATAACCAGCTTTTAAAGATTTTTAAACCAAATATATTATGGTCTTCTGCACCTGCATGTAAATTTTCTTATTCTCAAAGGGAGACCTGCAAATTTGCCATTGCCAATACCATAAGGATTTGATTTTTGTCAGTTAGTAATGTTAAACTAATTTGACAAATAACAAAACTATTGTAAATATTTCAGGGCCGTGTCATGAATTGTAATAAATTTCTCGTAGGTGTTGAGATTGAAGTGTAGTGAAGACATTCTTCCTAAATGTTTGAACACAGAAGTATTGTCCATGAAATATTGAGTCATCAGTCTGGATCTGCCACTAATTCTTTATGTTGCCTTGAGCAACTCACCTAAATCTCTCTGTTCAGTTTTGTCTCTTTACAACTGAGGTACCAAAATTTTATTTTCTATTCTATGTAATATCTTTGATTCATTAGCAAATATATGTAAAATTCTCTGAAATGTAAACTGTTCTATAAGAATGATAAATTGTTTAAGAAGATATTTTCATGCATAAATGACAAATTTCTCAAGTTAGTAAGTTTGCCAGAGGAATAGATTGAATACGTGAATGTACCTGTTCAGAGAGTGAAAAAGTGCAAGGTTAGATATAACTACAAGGAGGAAGCTGGGGTAAAGACAGCATGGACTGGCAGTGGTCCTGCACCTCAGCTGGGGCAACCCCTGGTAGCAATACAGACTGGGGAATGAAAGGATTGAGAGCTGCCCTGCTGAGAAGGACTTCGGGGTACTTGTGGATGAAAAGCTGGACATCCACCAACAATGTGTGTTAGCAGTCCAGAAAGCCAACCATATCCTGGGCTGCACCAAAAAAAGTGTAGCCAGCAGGGCAAGGGAGGTGATTCTGCCCCTGTATACCACTCATAAGACCGCACCTGAAGCAGTGGATCCAGTTCTGGAGCCCTCAGCACAAGAAAGACACGGACCTGTTGGAGCATGATCTGTTTAAAGATGTCCTCACTCACTGCAGGGGAGTTATACTAGTTGACCTTTAAAGCTTCCTCCCAACTCAAATTATTTACTGACTCTATGACTCTATCCTATGAAATATTAACTTCTAGGTGAAAAGGGAAGAAGATATTTACCAATTCTCAAATATATAAAGTATTCCACTTTTTAAATGTAATTTCTTCATAAACACATATCTTTTGCCTGTTTTGAGCTGCTGAAGGAGCTGCTGAATTCTGTTGTTTTTTTAAATCTAATTGTCATTGAAAAGACACTTCTTATTTGGGGAAGAGCTATGAAGTAAGATTATTGGTTTTCAGTGATTATTAAACTCTCCAGTAGCGGAGGAGAAAAGCTTGAATATTGTGTTGTGCTAGAAATGTTCAATAAGTCATAAGTGAAGATCATATTTTTTCCAGAAACTTGTTTAATTTTTTTTTTTTTTTTGAGGTTTTACAAGACTTTGGCATATTCAGGGTTGGCATGACTTTTGGCAGATGATCAATACCTTGGACACCGTGTTAATTTCCTCGCAGTCAGCATTTTTCTGCCAAGAAACTGAAGAATAGCGCTTAGTAAATGGAAGGTGAGGTGTCCTCCGTTTTTGTTTGTTTGTTTCTTTGTTTGTGGTTGGTTTTGTTTGTTTGTTTGCTTGCTTCCTTGCTTGTTTTTTGTTTGTTTTCTGCTTCTGCTTTTTTTAATCACAAGAGGGAAAAGTAAGGAGAATAAGCTAAAACTCGCAGCTCCTTAGGAATCTCAAAGGCTAGGAATAGACAGCATTATAAAATTTATCCAATGTACCAAGACTAACAACTCCTTTGAAAGCATGTTGTGGTGCTAATTTTCACCTTTGTTACTGTTTATAGTACAGATTGGATCTTTGTCTCACTCCACTGGCTGTATCAAGCATACTGCTACTTCATGTGCTTAGCTTCTTCTTAAAAGTATGTTTCAAATCCAGAGGGACTAGGTTTTGTCACCACAGATGGATTGCAATTGTAATGGTGTCTGCTACAACAATTAAAGATAAAGAGGTTTATATCCCAAATTTTGCTATTTTGGAATAGTTTTACCTGCTAGTAGCAGTGTTTGACCTCTCTTAATACTTGGGTATTGATTTTTTTTTCCTTTTATCTAAGTACGATCTTTTGTTAGAAGAGGAATGAACAACGATGCTGTCCCAGTTTGGGCATTTTTTTGTTGAGATTTTTATTAAGTGTTTTTTAATTTTTATTTTGTAAAGAGAAACATTGCAATTATCAAAATATTCTTATGATTTCAACAGACATGGTGAGGTGTCTTACTGTGCACTGATAAAGATGAAGCTTTAGTTTAATTATGTCTGGTCAAAGGCTCTGAGGGAATAGTAGTAAGAAAGCAGGCTTTAACTTCACTGTTTTGGCACAGTTGCTTGTGTTCAACTGAACAAAAATAATCTGTGATGATACACTTTTTAATTACATGATCACACACTTGTGTATCAAAAGAGTGTTCATAGAATACCATTTACTTCAGGTTGATGGTGAAAGGGCAAGTATGTAGTTTTTGTTGCCATGCATCTAATGGTATCATTTCAAAAAGGATTTAGTTCAGAGTTGGTAAAGAAACCAAATTACCTCAAATATGAAAGGAGATTCTGCTGTCTCTCAAAGAAAGATATTAGCAAGTCAACTCAATAAAGTATTTTTTAGAAAAATGGATTCTTTCCTGCTCCCCTCCCCCCTTAAGGTCAAGAATAGAATGATAGAATGTGGTAGAATGAAATGTGACAATTAAAAAAAAACAGAGTGTGTTCTCCCCTGCCTTTTTGAATAAATGATGACCACTTTTTGAGGGTTTTGCTTCTGTTGTTTGTTTACCTGTTTGCTTGTTTGAATAGGAACTGCAACTGTTACTGTAAAAAAAGCCCTCTAATTCTACCTTTCATTAAAATATCTTAATTTTTGTTTTATTTTAAAGAGGCATTTGTAGTTAATTGAACCACTTTTACCACTTATTAAGACTGGTGATCCGCATGGCAAATTCATATTAAGCAATTCAAAACTTTAGACCAGATAACCACTGAAAATTAATCATCCACAGAGTGCTGAACTGAACAACTCTTTGAATGTCTGAAAAAGATCACCAGTCTATTACACTTATATACTGTAATTATGTTATATATAACTGAATAATTTATAAGCTTTAAATTAGATCAACCATCTATTAGACATTATAAAAATGAAAAAGTATTCATCAGATTAAAAAGTAATAAAAAAAAAGAAATTAACTAAATCTGGAATTTACCTCCTTACTAAAGAGAGCAATTCGGATTTTAGGCTTTCAAGAACAATGATTTTAGCTGGTATCATCTCCTTTGATTTTTACAGTCAGATAGATGAGGTTGTCTTATTTTAATTCTTAGATCAAATCCTGATGTCAGTCACAGTGATAATGAATCATGTATAACTGTGGTTCATTTGTATTGCTCCTGTTTTGCACACATAAAAGTGGCAGCTGAACCAGCTATGATAATCTTTGCACACATAATCAGAGTATGAATTCCAATACCATAAGGTAGATAGGTACACACATAAAAACTGTCAATCCAAGAAAACACTTATTACTTTGGTCAAGTTAAAATCCAACTTTTCTGGATGAGCTTAGTTTTACCTTTTGAAACACAAAATTGAGCTTCCAAATTCTCAAATATAAAAGTGCATCTAAAGGTAAGTGCAAAGCAGGAAACATTTCTCAGAGAATGACTGAAAAAACTTAACTAGTATATGCTGGATAATTAAATTTCTACCTTTCTTTTTAAAAAATAATCTTGTAGCTAAGCTAATATTTGTAGACCGATCAAATATATCAAAATATCTATCTAACTTACTGGTTTTGTTTCTGGAATTGTGGAATTTCCAAGCCCCTAGCTATTGGAATTAAGATTTTTTTTTTCTTTTCTTTTACACAGAAAAATTAGAATTGGACTCGAACTAAAGTTCTGGAATGCAAATTCTATGGCAGAGCTGATAAACCACTCGTTGACGCCTGTCTGTGACACTACACCTGAGAAAGGGCACTCTCCTGTGCCCGAGTTATTCATGGGGAGAGTTCATCAACATTGGCATTGTTGAATGCTCTATGAGCTTTGAACATCTAATACTTGACACCAGCACAGAGCTAAACCTCCCTGAGGCACAGAATCCAGCCCTCAAACATAAAAGCCAGTGAAACCAGAGTGTGATCTTATTAATACCTCCTTTTCATGACAGCCATATTGGTGAATACTATTTCTGGTTTGCTTCCTTTCTTACTTATCAGGATAAGGACTGGAACGGCATTCTTGCATTAATGCAACAAGTGATTGGTGATAGGTATATGCAAAGGAATGTTTATTTCTTACAGAATCTATCTGAAAGCAGTTTTGACAAGATAGTTCCTCCTATATTTAAAACAGCCCCTGGGTAAACAACTTTGCTGTCTAAAAGATCACACATGAATATATTTCATGGGGTGGAAGTTGTACGTTTAATCCTGAGAGCTCAATGTTGTTTTCACCTAAATTTGTCATGTGAATTTGAAATGTAACAATCTGTGTCACCTTGGGATGTTTGTATTGGGATGTTTTCTTGAAACTCTATGCAGACAGGGAGAAGAAGAAGTATTGTCTTAAATTCATAGATTTTCAAGTCAGGAGGAATTCTACAATCAGTTAACATGTCTTTCTGTGTATAACACAGGACCTACATAACATGAGGAGCTATAATTTGGGCAAGCTGCTTATCTGGCATTAGTTTAAACCTGGCAGTGATATGACCCTCTTACAGCCAGACATTTTGCTGGAAATGCTATAAATATATATTGTTCAGAATTGAGACTGACAATATTCAATCACTTTTATAGCTGATAGTGAAATAAAGTTGCTGTCTTCTCGAATGATAATGTAGCACTTGAACAACCTAATAATTTAAATGTTGGACTCAACCTGATACTTAGGTTACTTTGGGGATTTAATATTAATCATTATTCTTTTGATATATTTTTTTTTTGTACATGCTTTATGGCTTTTCTAGTAACATAGATTAGTTAATAAAATATGAAGGGCAAGAAATCTGTGTTTTCTAAGAATTTCTATACGGAATCAGGAGTTTGGAATCTGACAGATCTCTGAAGAAGATGGCTGAGATAAGAGATGATACATAATGATAATATAAGGTAACGAGACTGTGACTCATTGGGAACACATAGAACTGTCCCAAAAGGTATTTCCAGCAATATCTATGTTGGTATTTTAAGGAAAAAATGCTTTATATTGATCTATTTTTGAAATGAAGAACAGAAACTGTAGACTACTCTGGTTATTTGTTGTCAATTTAAACCCTGTAGTTCTTAAAACAGGATGTTCAACTCTCACGTTTTTGTCATTCCACACTGTGTGTATATGTTTACAATTGATTTTAATTTTCTTTTCTCTCTCTTTTTTTTTTTTTTTTTTTTTAATAATGCTTCATATCCCTAGTTTTAAATGGTTATGGTTTTTATTGAAGACTGCATTTTTGATTAATTCCTTCTTTAGCACAATATGTTCTTGTCCTAACCAGGATCTCTAAGCAATAGTTCAACCATATCATACACCATATCATAAATCAATAGTAACATGTCAACTTTGAAACAGGAAATGCCTAACCAATATTAGCAGCTATTTTTTAAAATATCAATCACCTTTAATAGGTAGCCATGCATGAACTATCCTTCTATCCATACAAAAGCACTCCTTCTCCAAACACGTCACATGGCTCAGAAAAGTTTCTGGGAGATACTATACAGATTTTATCATTATAAATATTCAAATTTCTATGGGAGAAAGTCCTGAGCAATATGGTTTGATCTCACTTTGAAC